>JAODAL010040345.1:0-36989 GCA_025379985.1 Phyllomedusa bahiana
TTGTTTTTTATAGTGTTGATCAAATTTTTCTAGAAAAGTTTAATTTTCAAGTCAAACTTCTTGATTTTTTAGAACTCGAACAGAACTTTTTAGCAAAAGTTCTAATTTATTCGACACCCCATTTCGCGTTTCTGCACTTTTGGGCCATCCAACCCCTTTCCCCTGCCCCCCTTGGCGGCAAATTCAATCCCCCTTTTCTGCACTCTTGGGGGCCATTCAACAGTGCAGAGAAAGAGAATTCAAAAAGTCAGGCGAAGTGTAGGGCCCTTTGGGCCTAAAATCACATGACCATTTAAAAAAATTTTTCACGAAGCCTTGTGAACCCATTTCCCACTCACCTCTGTACTGTAAATTGCCTTATTAGATACATTTTCCCTCCATAGACAGCAATAGTTAGGGGGTTTGTTTTGCGGGCTGCATCTTTCCCACCCCAGAAGCTGTTTTTTGGGCGACATTTGCGGGCCCATAACCCTTTTCATTCATATAATAATATAAGAGTGCTTGGATTGCTAACAAAACATCCCCAAAAGTGCATTTTTTGCATTTTTTGGGGGTTCATCTTGATAACACACCGTCCCAAATCACCATACAAAGAAATATAATCAAATAGTGGCGGGTTTTGGTGAAAATATTCTGATGGAAAAAAATTTTTTTGGTGGTTGAGAATTGTGACACCTCCCAAATCCCTATGTTAAAAAGGGTTTTTTGGGGGCCCCCCTCAGGAACCCACGCTGCACCACCTATAGTACCCCCTCTTGCAAGCTTCCTAAATTTTTTCAGTTACCCAATAAAAGGAATGAAGTATTTTAGCTCCTTTTTTTCGGTCAGTTTTTTTTTCGACCTGTTACTGTTATGGAACCAGGGTTTCTGTTATGGAGGTAAATCCGCTTCTTCTCACCTGTTAGGATAAAATTTAACCCAAAATCTTTTTCCCTTGACTTAATAGGTTCTAGTTCGAGTTTCATTTGACTCGAACTGAACACTACTACTGAACATCTCTATTTTTTGCCTTTGTTTTTATGTCATATTTACATTAAATTTTTTTTATAATGAGGGAAAAAAAATTTTTTTTTTTTTAAAAATAAATTATTTTATTTGTTTTTTAAGCAGTTTTTGATGGTTTCACTTTTCTGTCACAGACATTTAGGTCAGTTTTAGGGTTGTTGGGGCGGAGCTAAGAGCTGTATTTTTGGGTGCCACATTTTTTAAATTTTTTTTTTTTTTATGTAACATTTTGTGCCCCTGAGGAGCAACGCCGTTTATGACTTGGGGGTCCGATACAGTTGTTTATGTTAGTTTCTGTTTATGCAGATTATTCTTACATTGGTAAAACCATTTGTCCCTTTTGCACAAGGATTTGTGAACCTTTAGATTAGCCTAGAGGAGGGGGAGCACCAGGATTTTTTTGGCAATGAATACTCCATGGAGGAAATTTTATGGGTTGTGTTTTTTAGGGCGCAATGAAATGCCTGCTGAATTTTGGGGGGACGGCAATTGTTACAGTGTGAAGTGCGGTAAAGGCTCGGGTCACATCGGTGTCGGAGGTTCATCACAAAGGTTCAAACAGACAAAATTGGACCTGTTTCACAACTGACACCAGCGCCGCCCGACGGACCCTATGGATTACATTTGGTCTGTTGGACTTCCACTGTGGTATCCATTGCTTAGACTGAAAAAAACATTTCCACTATTTTTTCTGTTGTTTCCAACAAAATATGCAACAGAACCTCCATTGTAGTTCTGAAAAAAAGCCTAATATTCCACACGGAAGCTATGGCTTCCTTGGGTTAACTTGATCAAAATGATTTGTCATCATCTTTAACGTGATTGCATCAATTTCAATACGTTAAAATTGTAGGAGAAGATTTTTTGATTAAGGCGGAAAGGAAATATCGGGGGACCAATCCCCGCAGGTTTGAGTTTCGGGGGGGCACAAAGTGGAGCAGCCAAAGCCCCAAAACTTGAGCGATTTTTTCCACTTTTTTACCTGTGTACAGAACTACAATAAAGGTAACCGTTTGGTGAGGGCCGCAAAGTTCATTTGGTCTTTTGGAACATGTAGTATTGGCAACTCGCTTTTTCTTGTTGAGCATCATTGATGGGAGCCGACATATTTATATTTGGACTCTTGATTGCTATTTGTACCATTCATCTCACAGAGCAGAGCCAGTTGTGTTTTTTTCATATGTCATGTACATTTACCCTTAGGGTATGTTCACACTGCTTATTTATACAAGGTTTTTGGAGCGTTTCCTCGCCCAAAACCTCGTCCAAAATGCTTCCAAAACGTCCCCAGTTCATTTCATTGATTCCTATGTAAAATCTCGTTGTAGTTCACACACGACGAGGTTTTTACACGCTTCTTTGGAAAGAAGTGTCATGTCAATTCTTGAAGCATGTTTTCGGCATGGTTTTTGGTGTGGTTTTGCCGCATTTTGGGCGCGGTTTTTGTAACGGCTAATAATTTGTATGGGTGACAACCTCGGCGAAAACCTGATCCAAAACCTCGCCGAGAAAGTCTTCTAAAACCTCTTCTGAAGAAGCATGTTTCAGGCGAAGTTTTGGGGCGAGGAAACGCTCCAAAAACTTCGTCCAAATAAACATGCCCTTACTCTTTGCCGTGTGGGGTTGTACCCTTAATCTTTTCCCTGGGGGATTTACTCTTACTCTTTGCCCTGTGGGTAATGTACCTTTGGTCTTTGTACTGTAGGGATGTACCCTTACTCTGTGCCCTGTGGAGACATACCCTTACTCTGTGCCCTTTGGGAATGTACCCCTAGTCCTTGCACTGTGGGAATGTACCTTTACTCTTTGATCCGTGTGACTGTACACCTTTACTTTCCCTTTGGAATGTACCCTTACTCTTTGCCCTGTGCGAATGTATCCTTACTCTTTGCCCTGTAGGAATGTACCCTTACTCTTTGCCCTGTGCGAATGTACCCTTACTCTTTGCCCTGTAGGAATGTACCCTTACTCTTTGCCTTGTGGGAATGTACCCTTACTCTTTGCCTTGTGGGAATGTACCCTTATTCTTTCCCTTTGGGATGTACCCTTACTCTTTGCACTGTAGGGATGCACCCTTACTCTTTGGCATGTGGGAATGTACCCTTACTCTTTCCCTTCGGGATGTACCCTTACTCTTTGCCTTTTGGGATTATACCCTTAATCTTTCCCTTTGGGATGTACCCTTACTCTTTGCCCTGTAGGGGATGTACTCTTACTCTTTGCCCTGTGGGGATGTACCCTTACTCTGTGCCCTGTGGGAACATACCCTTACTCTTTGCCCTGTGGGAACATACCCTTACTCTTTGCCCTGTGGAGATGTACCCTTACTCTTTGCCCTGTGGGGAAGTACCCTTACTCTGTGCCCTGTGGGAATGTACCCATACTCATTGCCCTGTGGGGATGTACCCTTACTCTTTGCCCTGTGGGAATGTACCCTTACTCTTTGCCCTGTGGGAATGTACCCTTACTCTGTGCCCTGTGGGAAAAGTCCCTTACTTTTGCCCTGGGGAATGTCCCCCCTACTCTTCCCTGTGGGATCCCTTACTCTGTGCCCTTGGAATGTCCCCCATCTTTGCCTGGGAATGTCCTTTACCTTTTCCTTAGTCCCTTACTTTCCCTTTATGTACCCTTAATTTTTTTTCCCTTAAAATGACCTTTACTTTTTCCCCTGTGATTACCCTTTTCTTCCCTTTTGGGGATTACCCTTACCTTTCCCCTTGGGGGGATTCCCTTTACCTTTTGCCTTGGGGGAATTCCCCTTTATCTTTCCCTTTTGGGGAAAGTACCCTTACTCTTGCACGAAATGACCCTTTTACTCTTTCCTTTAGGGATGACCCTTACCTTTTTGGGCTTGGGGGAATTACCCTTATCTTTCCCTTGGGTCCCCTTTTACTCTTTGCCTTTGGTTTTAACCCCTTTAATTTTTTCCCTTTGGGAGTCCCTTACTTTTTGGCCCTTGGGATTACCTTACTTTTTCCCCGGGGGGATTTCCCTTACTCGTCCTTGGGGAAATCCCCTTACTTTTTTCCCTTTGGGGGGAAATACCCTACCTTTCCCTTTGGGGGAATGTCCCTTACTTTTTTGCCCTTTTGGTGGAAGTACCCTTACTCTCCCGGGGAATTTACCCAAACTCTTCCCCCTTGGGGATGTACCCTTATTTTTTTTCCCTTGGAAAAAACCCCTTCCCTTTTTCCCTTTGGGGGAAGTCCCCTTCCCTTTTTTGCCCTTGGGGATTTACCCTTACCTTTCCCCTTTGGGGGAATACCCTTACTTTTTCCCTTTGGGGGAAGTACCCTTACTCTTTCCCCTTGGGGGAATGACCCTTTTACCTTGCCCTGTGGGGAAATGTACCACATTCCCTGGGGGGATGTCCTTACTCTTGCCCTGTGGATGCCCCTTTACTCTTGCCTGGGGATGTACCCTTACTCTGTCCCTGGGGATTCCCTTACTCGGGCCCTGGGGATTGCCCTTACTCGTCCCCGGGGGAAGGGTACCTTACCTTTGCCCTGGGGGGGAATGACCATTCCCTTTTTGCCCGTGGGATGTATCCTTACTCTTTGCCCTGTGGGGATGTATCCTTACCCTTTGCCCTGTGGGAATGTACCCTCACTCTTTGATCTGGGGGGTTTTTCCCCTTTTACCTTTGCCCCAATAAATTAACCAAATTTTTTTTTCCCTATGCAATTTTAACTGTTTTTTTTTCCTTATACATGTACCCTACCTTTACTTTGCTCCAATAAAGTGCCCTTTTTTTTTCCAGTAAATTCCCCTTTAAATTTTTTGCCTTCTGTAACTTTAACCCTTAATTTTTTGCCCTTGTGACTAACCCTTTATCTTTGCTTCATACAAATTTACCCTAACATTTTGCCCACTTGTGAACTTACCCTGTATCTTTGCCCTGTGTTCATTTAACCTTGTTTTTGACCTTAGCACATATGACCTTAAACTACCATGAAAAAAATTCACATATTGAAAGCAATATGTGACTAATTATCTGGATTTGACAACTTTTTTTGAGTTGGTGCCTCTGACCTTTTCCCCTTTTACTCTGAAGTGGGAGTGGGATTGCTGGGGTGTTTTTCTTCCATCCCTATGGCTGGAAAGGGGTTTAATGCTACACCCCGACCTAAAAAGTGTGAAACTCCCCTTTAAAATGAACAAAATTACCTTATCTTCATTAAGGCTCAGTCAATGTCCTAATCTTATCTATCCCTTTCCAGAGACCAATAGAACAGTCATTACCTGCTATTTTTAACACACTACAAAGATAACGCAACTAATAAAAATGAGATAAGTCCCCGTCTTCAGGATTTTTTTCTCTTTGGTAACACAGCAGAAAACTAATATTTTTTTTAAATAATTTTTAACTGAATAGAAAAATAAAAAATACTGCTAAAAATTCTAAAAAAAAATGCTTTCCATGAAATTCAACAAAAATAATTCCCTTTTTGAGAAATTCTCTTTTAAATTTTTTTTCGTCGAGTTTACCCTTACTCTTTGCCCCGTGTGGATTTAACCTAAATATTTGCTCTACATAAACTTACCCTTTACAACACTGGACGTAAACTTACTTCCCAGTAAAGGGCTTTGCAGCGTGATCGCGGCGCAACCCCGCTGTACAGACGGTGGGTGACGGCTGCTAAATGCAACAAAACCTGCCTTTACGCCGGAAGGTGCCGGGGGCCATCCCTGCTGGGTTAAAAACCCCTCTCCGATCGGGAAATCAGCGATTGCTGTGTCCTGATCACTTAACATGATAGCTGTAAGCCTTCTGAATGCTTACATCGCCATCACTACTTTCTGCCAAGACTAGAGGTTAAACATCCTAGGGAGGTTTAATGTTAAGGTAAAAAAAAAAAAAAAGTTTAAAAGTGTCAAAAAAAATATTAAATTTAAAATTAAATCCCCCCCCCCTTTTTTCCATTTTTCAAAAAAAAAAATGAAAAAATAAAAAAGTTTCTCTATTGGAATGCCCATCCAAAAAAACCCCGATCTATTAAAAAACATAATTTACCCTACCAACACGGGGAAAAAAAAAAAACCCAAAAGCTAAAATTGCGTTTTTTGTAATTTCACTCCCTAAAAATTGGATGAAATTTTTTTAAACAAAAAAATCACATGTATTCCAAACGAGCCAAAAAAAAGACACTTTAGCCCAAAAAAATACACCCCGCCCAACTTAGGTGTTTTGACAAAATGTTTTTTTTTTTTACAGAAAAAGGGGCTGCAGCAAAAAAAAAAAAATAGAAAAATTTTGATTTTTTTACGGTCCCAAAACAAATGAAAATCCAAAAATTGGGAACAATAAACCCCCCCCCCCCCCTCCATAAACAGGGGACAATATGTTTTTTTTTTTACATTTTTCCCCACTTAAATTTTTTTGCCCTTTTCCCCCGTAATTCTATGGTATAGAAAAAACACCATTAAAAATACATCTTTCCCGCAAAATAAAAGCCCCCGGGGTCTATTAGGGAAAAAAAAAATTTAAACCTTTGGGAAGGGAGGGAAAAAAAAACGACATTCAAACCCAAAAAAAAATTTCAAGGGTTTTTAAGGGTTATCTTTTTCCCCTGGGAATTCACCCCGAATATTTTATCCTTGCACATTTACCCTTTATCTTTGCCCCTGTATATTTAAGCTTTTTTTACCTTTAATCTTTACCCCTTGTACATTTACCCTTAATCTTTGTCTCTTGTACATTTTTCCTTAATCTTTGTCTCCTATACATTTACCCTTAATCTTTGCCTCATGTACATTTACACTTAATCTTTCCCCGACAATTACCCTTAATCTTTCCCCCTTTTAATTACTTTAATCTTTGCCTGTACATTTTCTTTTTAAACTTCCGGGGACATTTTTCCCTTAATCTTACCCCTTGTACATTTACCCTTAATCTTTTCCCCTTGTACATTTTTCCCTTATCTTTACCCATGTACAATTTTTCCCTTTAAAAATTTTCCCCTTTTTAAAAAACCCTTAACCTTTTTCCCGTTTTTGGATTTTCCTTAATCTTTGTCCTTTTAAAATATTTAAACCCCTTAATCTTTACCCCTTGTACACTTACTCTTAATCTTTGCCTCAAGTACATTTACTTTTAATCTTTGTCTCTTGTACATTTACCCTTAATCTTTACCCCTTGTACATTTACCTTTAATCTTTACCCCTTTTAAAACCTTTCTCTTAAAACTTTTCCTCGTACAATTTTCTTTTAAACGTTGTCTCTTGAAAATTTTTCCCCCCTTTTTCTTTACCCCTTGTTTCATTTTTCCCCTTTGTCCTTTACCCCATGTACATTTACCATTAATATTTTCCCCTTGTACATTTACCCTTAACCTTTGCCCTGTGTGGATTTACTCTTAATCTTTGTCCTTGATACATTTACCCTGGGTGTAGGAAAGCCCAACTACAACAGATATGATAGAAATGCAGCATGAGGCAATGACACCACTCTTGCATTCACACTTCTCTCACCGCCAGGGTCCTCTCAGGAATTTTGCTCCCGGACATATCTGTGTATTATGGACATTAAGTAAACAGTCGGGGAAGAAGGGTTAAATTTTTGAAAGATCGAAAACAAGGCCAGCTATCCGCCTGAAACAGAGGGGCACAGGTATTAAAAAAGGCCGCTTTTAGGGCTCGCACAGGGATACTAGAAAAACCTCCAGCCCTTGTGTGATAGCGAATACACCAAGGAATACTTTTTTTTTACTACTTTGAGAAAGTCCCCTTTGTTATCTTCGTTGCCCCAAATTTTTATTGCAACATTTTATTACGCACTTAACAGGAAGAGACGGGTCACATAGACGGTACCTTTAAAAGGTGACTACTCAAAGTCTGATCCTGCTAAGTGAGGAGACGCAACTATGTTCACAATTTGGCCTCCTGAACTTTAATTCCAAGCTCTAAACCTACTATCTAAAATCATACTAAACCTAACTCACCCTCTACCCTCAATTCTACTTACCTTAACCCTAATGGTGGCCCTGCACATGACATGGAAGTTGGTTGAGCCCAACCGGTTTGTCAGCACTGATCAGCTATCTAATGTGTATGTGGAAGTCCAGATATTTCCCCGACAGCAGATCCCTGCACAATCCAACATCACTAAAAAACTAAAGAACATAGGAAGTTTTGGAAAAACATTTCTGCTACTTAGAATACATTAAACATTTTTGAGGTTCTCAGTTTAAGCCCATCTGCCAATCAACAAGGTGACTTCAATACAGGTGGAACCTACCTATTTTAAACCCCTATTGGTGCCTGTTCAACCTCTATTTTTAGGGAGAGGGCTCCAGACAAACACTTGCATTGATTTAAAAACCTGTTCAAACATTTTTTGGGGAAGACCAAATATTGTTTTCTTGACAGCAGATCCCTGAGGTGAAAGAAGGACTGGTTGCATTTCTTCCTGCAAGAGATAAACCATTGCAAGTGGAGCCTCTGCCAATAGCTTTCCTATTAATGGCAACTCTACAAACGCTCATCCTACTAAACCTAACCGTATTAGTCCTCACACTACTAACCTGAACTCTACTTTTACCTGACTAAACCTAATCCTACTCTTAGCAGTTCTCATCCTACTAACTCTAAATAAACTGTCACCTTTCTAACACTAACCTTAACTCTACAAACTCTCATCTTATTAAAAAGCATAAAAAAACGCTGTCTGAAAGCTCCCTAACCCTAGCTCTACAGACTCTCAGCTTGCATATCTATCACTACTTAGCTTAACTCTACTAACTCTTAACAACTCTCACCCTACTTACTCTACCCCACTAATGGGAGGCTTCAAGCAGGATGCTCTCAGACAGAAGTGACCACGGAGGTTAGAGTGTCACAGAGCCTCATCAGCAGGTTGTATCAGAGAGACTGTAAGAGTCACAGAAAGGCAAAGAAGTGGCATCCCTTGGCTCCATCACACACTGATGAGCGCTTCATTGTGAAAGAATGGGATTAAACCGGTCCTCCTCATCATCTTTGCTGTTCCACATTGAGACTTATCATAGACCAAGACAACACCTTCGAAATGATCAGCTTACCTCACCATTGCCATCCATCAGCATGATGCCTCCAACGGAAAGGGCCACTGAGCTAATGGTCACAGAGTGTCAGCAGCATGTTGTAACAGAGGTACAGAGAGACGAAGAGTCACAGAAAAGCCAAAGAAATGTGGTCCATTGGCTCCTCACACACTGATAGCTCTGCATGTAACCAAGCTCTGCGGAGCCGGATGAAGAATGCGGCCAATACCAGCACGTTTAAGGAAGAGAAGCACCAATGTGTCACGTCAGACAGTCATAAACTCTAACCATATGTGGCTGCGTGCTAGATGACTGACAAGTGTACCTGAGCGGTACCTGACCTGGCTAATGCACAGCGCTCTCCTTCACGTCTCCAGCATCATTGGCTCCATCATTTCTGCTCAGAGTGAATCGACTTTCATCACTGAACAGCCCTGAGGAGCACTGGTCCCTCGTCCAACGTAGATGCTCCCGAGCCCAGACTATGATGCCTGTGCCAGGTGGTGAGGAAAGGTCATCTAGCACACAGACCACACAGATGTAAACAGGTAACGAATGATCTGCCGTGACACTTGGTGCCTCTCCCCTCCCTTACACGTTCTGGATTTGCGGTATTTCATCAAGTTCCCGCACCACATGCATTGGGTTACAATGACATATCATCAGTGTTGATGGAGCCAAAGGACTCCACCTCTTTTCTTTCTTGTGACTCTTCCAGTCTCTCTGAATTGTTGATACAACCCTGCTAATGACTCTCGTGTGTACTCTAAGCTCAGTGCCACAACCGTCTGAGAGCATTCCTGCTTGAAGCCTTCGCAATGACAGGTCCCTGCTGATCCAATGTAAGGTGTTTGATCTTGACTCATGAGTCACAATGGTAACAGCATGATGATAGACGTTTAAATCACCAATTCACATGATCCCCTGAATGTATTGGCGATTCAGGGATTAAACACCTGGTTGGAAATTTTCATTAAGCAAAAATCAGCAAGTTCTGCAAAAAGTCCTGAAACATTGAAGAGATTTAGTTCATTAAGAAAAAAATTCAAGAAATGTTATATTCATTCTGAAATTTCAACAAAAAGCCAAATCTCCCTAAGTTTTAGTGAGTAGAGTATAATATGGATACAGGAAGCAGTATGTACCACCAGCATTACATATGGCGGAGACAGCTATCACAGGTGGTAGCATGCCCACACCACATGCCAACTCTCCCGATTGGGCGGGGTTCCCACTAATGGTTCACCTCACCGCCCCCCCGAAGAGTCAGCGAACCTCCCCCCCTCCCACAGGCCTTTCCTATAGGCTGACCGGTCCATCAGTCACAGCTGCACACTCCTTGCACTGCTCGTACAGGCAGGAGGCAGATGATCGTTCCCATCCGGCTTTCTTTCTTCTCCCCTGTAATTACACGCCCCCTGGTCGATGTACAGACAATCAGTGTCGAGGTGGGGTGACCACGATGTACTCACACCCCCCTGCAACGCTGAGTCTCCTCGGTCCGTCAGCCTTCCGCCTCAGCCAAGGAGATATCTCTGATCCTATAGGACCGCGGTTGGAACTGGTGGAGGAAGTAGTTTTTTTTTTATTTTTTATAGCTATGGGCACACCTGGCTACAAGGGGCACGACCTGGTATAAAAGACACGCTACCTGGCTACAAGGGCGTTACTAATCTGGCTGTAAGGGCACTACCCTTGCTACAAGAGCCACTACTTGCTATAAGGCACTACTGGCTAACAAGGGCATCTACCTGCTTAAGGGCATCTACCCTGCTACAAGGGGTCACTACCTGCTGAAGGGGCATCTACCTCAACAAGAACACTACCTGGATACAAAGGGCCATACGACCTGTCCCTATACTGCACTACCTGGATTATATGAGCACTAACCTTATAAAGGCTACTACTGGCTATAAGGTACTACCTGAGAAAGGGGTCACTACCTGCATATAAGGGGTACTACCTGATAAAGGGGGCTACTAACCTAGCTATAAGGGTACTTCTGTATAACGGGGGCTATCTACCTGCCTATAGGGGTACTACCTGATATAGGGCAATCTACTCCCTGGCTCTAAGGTACTACCTGGATAAAGGGGGCTACTACCGGCTTTAAAGGGAACAATCTGGATAAAGGGGGCTACAACCTGCCGATAAGGTACTACTCTGCCTGGAAAAAGGGGGCTACAACCAGCTTTAAGGTAATCTATCTGGATAAAGGGGCTACTAACATGTCCTATAAGGGGTACTTGCCTGATAAAGGGGCTACTCCTGCTCTAAGGGTACTACCTGGAAAAAAGTGGGCTACTACCTGGCTATAAGGGGAACTATCTGGATAAAAAAAGGGGCTTACTACCAGCCCTATAAGGGGTCGTGCCTGGATAAAGGGCAACTACCTGCCTATAGGGGGCACCACCTTGGATAAAGGGGCTACTACCTGGCTATTGGGCACTAGCTGGCTAAGGGAGGCATCTACCGCTAGTGGGTCAACAACCGGGCTTCTTTCCAGGATCCATTATGCAGTTAGGCGGAGAGTAGTGCTTATGAAGGCTGCACACCAACAGAATGGAGCGTAACAGGCAAATTTGTTGTCACAGCCTACCGCACCGCCCCATCAATACCGACCCCACTCTTTCCCACTTCAAATTTGCAAATATAGGTGGTAGGAAGCAGGTGCTAAGCAACCTGGATACAGTAAGTAGTAGGCACAAGCCAGCGGTGAAGTGGGCAGAGATAATTAAAGAATCCACTTGTTGACATAAGAGGAGGAATCCATTTGTATTTACCGAGCTCCTGGAGATCCACTTGCACGGAGACAATCTTCTTCTCATAGCCGGACTGCGCCGAGCTGAAGTCATCGTAGAGGGAATTGACTTTCCTGAAAACTGCAAATAACACAAGGAAACGAGGCGTCATCCTCCAACATTGACTCCTGGCCTGACATTCACTCTCAACGCCGTCATTCTTATTTACCTGCTAAAAATGTCTTCACAACCGTTTTTTTTTTAAAGCGACAGTACATTTTTACGACCGTGTGATATATGCGTGTTTTATTTCCCACAATACCACTTACGATCTGATATTGTTTTTTCCCCCCCAGAAAAAAAAAAAAAATTAGTTATGTGTGTTTCTTCTCCTTTCCTGTGCGATCTAATTTCGTTTCAATTCAATCGGATCTCAGCTCCCCGATGTATGGAAACAGAATTTCAGATTTGCAATTGAAGAACTGACTCTTCATAGGGGGGAACAGCTCTCCTGGAAGAGTTACCAAAAGATGGTACAGTGTGAATTTAAATGCCCTTTCAGACCTCACTGCACGTTTTGCAAAGTAAAAGGCTTCCCGAAAAGACTGAGGAGCTTCACAGCACCCTCTATTGGATGTAGTTATCCTCAATTCACAGGAGGGAACAGATGGGGAACGTATTTTTGAGAACCTGTTAACCCCTTAATGCCATAGGGATTTTTTTTTCGTTCCTGTCACGTTCGTTTTTTTCCCCGCCTCCCAAAAGTCATAACATTTTTTTTTCTCCATCTACAAAAGCTTGTTTTTTGTACTTTTTAATGATGCCGGTGACCATGGAAGGTACTTGGAAACACCTCAAAAATTCTTTGTGGGATGGAATGTGAAAAAAAGCTTACGCCATGGTTTCTATGTGCTCTGATTGGTTGCTATGGGCTTTAATTGGTTTCTATGGGCTCTGATTGGTTCTGTAGGTCTATTTAGGTTGCTGTGGACTATGATTGGTTGTAAGAGCTGTGATTGGTTTACTTGTGAGCTCTGGATTTTTTTTAGGATCTGATTGATTGCTGTGACGCTGATTGTTTTGCTATGGCCTGGTTGCTGAATGAGCTCTGTTGGTTGCTATGGATCTCTGATTGGTCGCTAGAGTTCTGAATGGTCCAAGAGCTCTATTGGTTCGGTGGCTCTGATTGGTGCTGTGGGTCTCTGTTGGCTACGCTATGTGCTCTGATGTTGCTAAGGGATCGAATGAATGCTGTGACACAGATGTAGTTCTATGGCCTGGTTGCGATGAGCTTCTGTTGTTTGCTATTAGCTCTGATTGGTCCGCTATGAGTTCTGAGTGGTCGCTATGAGCGCGGATTGGTTGCGGTGGCTCTGATTGGTTGCTGTGCTCGGTTGGTACGCTATGTGCTCTGATTGTCGCTATGAGTTCTGATTGGTCGCTATGAGCTCTGATTGGTTGCTGTGGCCTCTGGTTGGTTATTATGAGCTCTGATTAGTTGTTATGGGCAACAATGACAATCTTACTGCTAGACAGTTTTCATACATATGGCCCATAATATTTTTATTTTTTTATTTTTACTTGTGCTTGACCATTAGGAGGCTCCATTGTTTTTCTGCTGTTCTGCAATATGAATATATTGCCAAAGACTGTACAACAATGGTTCTCCTGTTACACCCAGCCTCTGACAGGAAGTAATAGCATACATGCCAACTCTCCCGTTTTTGGCGGGGGGGTCCCGCTATTTGGGGTCCCCTCCCGCCTTCCCGTGGATTCTTTAAATGGCCGCGGCGACAGAGTAGCGCTAGTGCCTACTCTTCGTGCTGCCGGCCGCACCTAAGGCGGGTGACACGCCCGCCAGCGCGACTTCACCCGCCCATCCTCGCTGGTGCAGGGAGGAGGTAGGATGATCGTTTCCTCTCCCCCTCCTCCCCCTGTATGTCCAGAGCCGGTGTGTGCTCCGCACATACAGGTCAGGGCCAGGTAATGTGACCGCGGCTGCAGGGAGTAGACGCGCGGCTGCTCTCAACTTCCCCCTGCGTCGCTGAGGAGATCGTCAGCCCTGAGCGGCCGTGCTGCAGGAGCACTGGAGAGGTAATGGATCTTTATTATGTTTATTTTTATTAGCTAATGGGGGGCTCAGCCCTGGCAACAATGGGGGCATCTACCTGGCAACAGAGGGACATCTACCTGCAAACAGAGAGGGGCATCTACCGCAACAATGGGTCGACTATCTGCAACGAGAGGGGCACTACCATGGCAACAGAGGGGCACTAACCTGGCAACAATGAGGGGGTCTACCAGGCAACAGATGGGGCATCTAACCTGGCAACTATGGGGCACCTACCGACAACAGAGAGGACATCTACCTGGCCAACAGAGGGGGCATCTCCTGCAACAATGGGCACTACCTACAACAGAGAGACATCTACCTGGCAACAGAGGGGGCATAAACCTGCAAATAGTTGGGGCACTACCTGGCAACAGGAGGGGGGCACTCCTGCAACAATGGGGGCACTACCTTACAACAGAGGGAACATCCTACACTGGCAACAGAGGGGACATCACCTGCAACAGAGGGCGCACTATACCTGGCAACGAGGTGCACTACCTCAACAGAGGGACATCTACCTAACTGAGTGGGGACTACCTGCAACAGAGGTGCATCTACCTTGGCAACAGAGGGGCATCTACCTGCAACCAGAGGGGGCATCTACCTGCAACAATGGGCACTACCTGGCAAACAATGGGAACCTACCTGGCTAACAAAGGGGGACACGCTACCCTGGCTTAACAAAGGGGGCACCTACCTGCTAACAAAGGGGGCACCTACCTGGCTACAGAGGGGCATCATACGTGCTACAAGGGGGCATCAAGCTGCGCTTTAAGGGGCACTACCTTCTTATGAGGGGTTACTACCCTGGCTATAAGGCATCTACCTGGCTTACCTTTTTCTCCAAGAGCCTTATCAAGTTAGGTGGGATGGGTGTGGCTTTTTGAAGGGCATGGCAAATACCGACAAGATGCGTGCCCATGCAAGATTTTTTGAACGCGGCGCGCATACCTGCGCCGCCCACCTACTTCACACTTCTTTTTCATTTTCAAAAGTTGGCAACTATGAGTAATAGGAGCAGTAACATGGCAGCTATGGAAGCCTTCATTAGGCTTCTGCCTGCCGTGACAGCCACTCGCCACCCTGCAATCTTGTCATGTCAGGGGCCAACCGGCTAAAGAAATGGTGAATAGCTTCCTTCATTCAGATGCCACAAGCGCCGCAGCACTGAAAAGGTTAAAAAGCCGGGATGGGAGCAGTTTCCAATCTCAGCAGCTAGTTGCCAGTGCCTGCTGTAATAACCAGCCATGTACGGAGCGGGCCCATGCCATACTCTCTCACCGGCTTTGTGACGTACAGGTACATCAAATGTCAGCAAGGGTTAAATAGGCCCGCTGTATTCGGGCAATTATAGTGTAAATAAGCATTTTTAAAAACTTTGCATGAGAACGGCTCCATATTTCTAGTATTTTTTCCTTATTTCAGGCTAAATTATAGTCATATAATATGCAAATATTGCAGCATCCCCTATCACTGTTCATCCAGTGCCTCCTGCTTCATGAATATGATGTCAGGGCTATAGTGAAGACTAGTAGGAATAGCAGAGCTGAGTTTGTCATTTGGTTTTAGTAGACATCAGAAGAAGCAGATGTCCTGGACGGTCTCTATTGCGCCTCCGCCTGTGATGTGCCAGGTGTGTAGTTTATCAGTCCTCCTCCCCGGCTTGCTCCCTATTTATTTACACGCACGTGCCGCGGTCCGGTCACGTGTCCCACACCACCGTTTCTGCTCCTGCTTAAATGTTGTGTTTTCCTTCCAGTAAATGAGACACAGATGACGTCTCCCCCATAACCTCATGTCTGGGCAGAAACAGCATCACCGCAAACATTGCAGAAGGTTTCATCAAACGAGTATTAGAGGGATTAATACTGATCCCCCAGTGGTGGTCTGGCTCCCAGAAGATAAATGAAGGGCCACTAGCACTCCGCTAGCACATCAATGGTTTTATCCAGTACACACCATCTCATCATCCCTTACTAGGACTAGGCTGTGCAGTACCAGACCCGGCCACAAGCATAGGTGTGGCGCTGTGCCTTGACATATTTCCTGGATTGCTGTGGCCCTTTCATCGAGCTGATTAGCAGGAGCAGGGGCCATCATGGCAGTAACATGTCAGGGGCTCTGATCAAAAAAAGGGCCCGCTGATATTGTGCAATATATAAACTTATAATGGGTGGGGGGCCCAGATCCTTTGGTTGTATGGGTCCCTGATGGCAGCCCTGAGCAGAAGTGCCAGGAGTCACACCTCAAAGATAGAGATTTTGGAGAATTATTAGGGGAGGAAGCAGTCACACCTGGCCCTAGTGCCTAATGCGGCCCAAATCTCCTTTATGTGCCTTTGGGGGCCCAGATGCTTTGGCCCTAAAATTACTATTGGCACCCCTGAGCAGGACTGCCAGGAGCCAGACCCCTAAGTGGAGTTGTTAGAGACATACCAGGGTTTTAGCTAACTCAAGTAGCAATGACACCCAAGTCTCTGTCCTAGTGGGACCTAAGAATCTTCACTCTACGTCCCTTGCTCCCAGATGCTTTGACTGTATGGGGACCTGAAAGTACTGATGGCAGCCCTGGGAAGAAGTGCCAGGAGTTCCCCATACCTCAAAGATCGCAGATTATGCAATTAACAGGAGGAAGCTGTCACACCTGGTCCTGGTGCCTAATGGGGCTCAAATCCCTTTACTTGCCTTTGGTAGCCCAGATGCTTTAGCCTTAAAATTAATATTGGCACCCCTGAGTAGGAGTGTCAGGAGCCAGACCCCTAAGATAGATATTTTGGAGAATTACAAGGAGAATCCAGTCACGCCTGGCTCGTTGCCAAAGTGGGACCTAAATCTCCTCTACGTGCCCGTGGGAGCCCAGCTGCTTTGACTGTATGGGGACCTGAAAGTACTGATGGCAGCCCTGGGAAGAAGTGCCAGGAGCCAGAACCATAAGATAGAGATTTTGCAGAACAGGGAAGTAAGCTGTCACACCTGGTCCTGGTGCCTAATGGGACCCAAACCTCCTTTACTTGTCTTTGGGGGCCCAGATGCTTTGGCCCTAAAATTACTAATGGAACCTCTGAGCAGGAGGGCCAGGAGCCAGACCCATAAGATAGAGATGTTAGAGAATTATCAGGGTTTAGCTACAGGGCAGAGGTAGCGATGACACCTGGACCTGGTGCCTAGTGGGACCTAAATCTCCTCTAAGTGCCCTTTGGGGCTCAGATGTTTTGGCTGTATGGGGACCTGAAATTACTGATAGGAGCCCTGAGAAGGAATGCCAGGAGTCAGACTCTTAGAGATTTTGAAGAATTACCAAGGCATAGGTAGAAGTGATACCGCACCACGTGCCCTAAGGTTCCGATACCCTGTACATACTATATTAAATGTTAGGTTGGGGGCCTTTTTATATATTTTGCACTAGGCACAGAGGTCTGGATGCAACCAGCGCGGAAAACATGGTAGCCGTCCGCCACTAGCCCCAACCTTCAACCCTGGCTAACAGTGCATGAGTAATGGAGTGGGCTGAATTTTCAATTGAGGGGACTCTACTCTTTTTTTTTTTCCTAGGGCACCAAAATTCCTTGTCCCAGTTTTCAATGCAAGTAAGTCTGAGCAACTTGGGAAAGAAGGTCGGTGTACATGATCATACGCAAATTTTATAAAAATAGGAGCACTGTTTATAGTGGGAGATATAAACATAATGGGTGAGGGCTAGGTGAACAATTAGATGGGGCCTACATACTATGCGGCCTAGATCAATAAGTGCACATACAGGAAGCTCATATGGCTCCCTAGGGAGGATTACGGTTCACTGCCGTCCGGTGTTTCCATCCTTTTCGATGAGGGATGGAAATTTTGGTAGAGCCATAGAAAAGAATCAGGGTACAACACAAAGTTTACAAACCCAACAGCTGAAGAGAGCCCAGCTTTTCTTTCTTCCTACACTCAGTCTACAATGCACAAAAGTGGTGGTCACCGGGATAAGAAGACAAGTGGTATGCTACAACCTGAAAATACTAATAGAAATAGAACAATTTTGAATAAAAGCATATACACATAGTATGTACACTAACATCTTCACAATCAATTATGGTGCACTCGTCTGACTTCCGTCTTAAAGGGTTGGGCCACTTAGGCTTACCATTCTCTAAACAATTGTTCACCAAACGGGTCTTTAGAGGGGAATTGGTACTAGCTGTAACGATTTTTTACACAGCACCCAATGGATGTCCCGTCTTAGTACATGTGGGTTCCCCCATAGCCTGAGCCACTCTTGATGGTGCTCTTCATTCATGGTCAAGAGATGGGAACAGGAACAGGAAGACATCCCTGATAAAAAAATTGCCCCAGTTGAGCATAAGGAAAGGGGTATCCAAAGTGGACAACCCTTTTAATAGACAGCGTATTTTTCATCATTCCTTGAGTTTAAGCTACGTTTCCCCAATTGCAAAGATGACAACGGCAATGATGAGAATCACCACGAAGACTAAGAACCTTGCACGCGAGAGTTCGAGGGACAGTCTACTGGCAACTTCAAACTCGCACAGAGTTTTGGTCTGGACCATACCTAACAATTTAGACATATAGACCAAATTTGATCTTCATTCAAACAGTAAGAATACAGAACCTGATTTCTAAAAGGTTAGCTCCTATCAGAGTCTGAGATGGGGGCAAATACCACTGGTGCCAAAAACTTTAACTCTTCCAACAATTGTAGCTGAACTATTAAAGGAAGTCGTTTGCTACTCAAATTGGCCCAAAAAACCCCTTTTATTTCAGAAACTAAAGGATCTAATCTGAATACCCCACAAGTAACGTGAGGGGTTCTTAGCTTTTTAACTAATCCTGCAACATGGCCCGGCCATCATAAATCAAGACACTTTTTTCCAATGGAAATGTGGCATTTATCTAAAAGAAATCAAATTGGCTCTGAAATCAATGCCACAATCAGATTTGCAACTACTTATGGTTTCAAAGTGATTCACCCCTGATAAATGAGCAACAACAAGTTACTTCGTCATGTTCAATGTGTTGTCCCTGTGGCTGATACAGAGCTGAAGCGCTGGGATCCAGTCTTATGAACCTGTAATGAGAAATTTCTGTGTTTTGATAACTTGATAACTTTTGAGTAACACAAGAGATAGCAATATGATGTACAATCGATTTTCTGAACAGTCTGGTCTTGACATTATCGCCTACAAGACCGCCTTCCCATTCGAAAAAAAAACCTATTGGTCCGCAGACCAGTATGGCGAATTTTCAAAATATGCCATGCTCACTGACTTAGCCTAAAAGATAGTCCCCTCTCACCCATATAATTCTGGGGATATTCAATAAGTCATTTTTCCATTTTGTTTTCCGAAATAATGAGTTCCTGGGACTTTTTGACTCAATACTGTAATCTTATGACTTAGGTCTCAAGCTTACTGGTGTTGAGCAGCCATTAGACTCAAGCCAATCGGGGAGGCAAGTCATTCTGAAATATGGAATGGTAGGAGGACGATCTAAAGAATATAGAGTACCATTAGATGCACATCTACAGTTCCAATATGTAATAAACTTGGTGGAATGATGGAGCACTGGGCCCAAATTGTACACTCTCTCGTCGGTGAGACTAGTGTGTGAACCTATCCTTCTTCTACAAACAGGAGGAGCGCAGATATGACAAATTTGCACAGGTGAAGGTGTTGTGCACCCCTTCCTAAATCTACACTACCCACCATTGCCAGTGTAGTAATAATTGGGATAAGAACATGCACCAGCCTGAGTTTGTAATTGGGAACTTATGTCTCATTTGCACCTTTATGGTATCACCTACGTATGTATTCCATAGACTGAATGTGAACCTATCCCCATCCTGTTCATAGGAGACTTGTTCTGCACTGTACACCAATACATCACTGTCCCTATAGACCCATATACACTGAGTGAACTGAAGATCCTTCCCATTTTGGGATCCTACAGTCCCTACATGACACCCAAAATGCTCAATAGTTAGGAATATCTTCATTTATGATCTACGGAAGACTTCTAAATAGAAGCAGAACAATCTGTTGTTCATTTCCAATGCAGGTAACTTACCATTCTGCCTATGTCCTAACAGGGCATGTCATCCTCTTCTTGTATACTCCTCGTCTAAAGACAAAATAAGTCTGTCTCCATTTATATCCAATAGAGACAAAATCCATAGTTTCCAAAATAAATTATTTACTAAATATCAGAAACCCTGATAAGCACTACCATTGTGGACCCTTATGCACAGCAGGTCTAAATGAACTTTCTGAGGAAAAGCAGAAAGAGAAAGCGAGGCAAAAAGTCACCTCAGATCCTTAGAGTAGCTGTTATCCGAGGACCCCAAGAATCAGCTCCACTGTGAAGCCCTAAGAACATCTTCAATCGTGGCCCCAAAATCATCTCCACTGGTTAACCCCAAAATCACCTCACTGGGCCCCAAGATTCATCTCCAATGGTGGGCACAATTATCACTTCCATGGTGGGCCCCTAAACCACTGCACTGATTGCCCCATGAATCAGCTGCACTGTGGGCCGCATTATCAACTGCACTGGTGAGGTGAGCCCCAAAATCGACGCCACGGTGAGCCCCAATAAGTCAACTCCACTGTGACCACTAAACACTCCACTGGGACCACAAGAATCATCTCACTGTGAAACCACAAAATCAGCGCACTGGTGGCCCCTTGAATCAACTCCACTGTGGCCTCAAGAATCACTTACACTGGAGGCCCCATGAATCAACTCCCTGAGGCACCCCAAGATTGATCTCCACTGTGTGGCCCCCAAAATATCAGCTCAACTGGTGCCCCAAGAATTAACTACACTGGTGGACCCCAAGAATTAACTACACTGGTGGCCTCCAAAAATGAACTTCACTTGTGGGTCCCAAGAATCAACTCCACAAAATTAAACCCTGGAAATTAGCGGTAATTTGTGGAGGAACCCTGCAGCAGGTGCTCTATTCCGACAGCACCCCTTACAGGAGAAATAAAGCACTACACAACACTGTCTTCATTGAACTTAGAACTGTGGTACTATCCCCTATTAATCGCGCAAATGTCCAGGTCCTCTAAAGTCAGAGCCATTTCTCTATTTTGGAGAATAGATGAAGTTGCTAAATGTGGGATCTCCATCTGTAAACTTAAAGGGAATGGGTCGGCAAAATGAACTTTATTAGTATAACTCACAGTTTTATGTTAAACACATTTTTTTTTAGAATGTTTGGTTGTTTTTTTTAAATTTTTCCATATCACTTTCATATTTTTTAAATACTTCATTAAGTCCCTGACACTTTCACTTTGGCACTAGCCTAATAATCTTCCATGACACTTCCCTGTTTCCTTGTTTAGAGAGCTGTTCAGCATGTGCTCAATTAACATAAAGACAGATGAAACTGAAATGGAGACACATTGTGTACAGATAATACTGAATCCACCAGTCACAAGAAGATTCACATGCTCCCCCCCCCCTCCCCTCCCTGCACATGAAAACCTCCTATAAAGGTTATGACAAAACTGGTCTCAAGAATCCTATGGGCATGAACTGCTGTAAATACTCTCTTAACTGCTGTTAAAAGCATGCAAGCAAGAATGTCTTCCCCCACAATCAAATATAGACAGACAATAGAGAAAGCTACAATCAGAAATAAAAACGACTGCGAGGAAAAGAATATGGATCAGGGGCATGATTTAATAATAGAAAAATCCAAATTGGCGTCAGATTCCCTTTAACTCAGTTTTCTAAAAGGGAAATGAGGATTTAGGTCATCAAGACTTTTATTAAATTCTGATATATATTATACCTAGAGGAAGGAACTGCAGCTTGTAAAGGGCTTCCAAATACATCTGAATGAATCAATTCCTGAATAGGTCTTTTCCAGCATATGAGTGCTAACAGCAAGGCTAAAGATTTGGTCCATTTGGGAACATTTTCATGAAATTCGTACCCACAAATCTGTATTTAGTCTCATCGCGTTCGTATGTGCAATGAATAAAAAAACCTTCCCATCAAACTACAAGGACACAAAGTAAAAAAAAAACAACCATACAGATATTTTATTTTCGAAATATGACCCATTCCCATCTAAAGAGGTGGTCACCTATTATGTCTTTCCAGTGTAGGAGACTGTACGGGGGACTGACGTGACAATCAGTTGGGTGTCACCTCATCGATGTGTCCCTTCAGTGTAGGAGATTGTATGAGCAGTGACATGGCAACCAATAGCGGTGGTCACCCATCCTGTGTTACCATTGTAGGAGACTGTATGGAAAATAATATAGCAATCAGTATAGGTGGTCACCCATCATGTGTTACCAGTGTAGAGACTGTATGGGCACTGACATGGCAACCAGTAGATGTAGTCATCCATTATATGTTACCAGTGTAGAGACTGTATAGGCACTGACATGGCAACCAGTAGATGTAGTCACCTATTATGTGTTACCAGTGTAGAGACTATATGGGCACTAGCATAACAAACAGTAGAGGTGGTCACCCATCATGTATTACCAGTGTATGAGACTGTATGGGCACTGATGTAGTAATTAGTAGAGGTGGTCACTAGTGTTGAGCGATTTTTATCGACAAAGTTGAAATCGGCAAGGTTTTTGTGGTGATCGAAATTTCCAGATCATGCGATAATTAAGGTTAAAATACCGTGCATCATCTATTCAAGATCTCCCTTTTTCGGCACTTCCTGTAATTTTGGCGCCACAAATCAGATTACAGAATAGAGCAGGGGAGATGTGTGTTGCGACGTCATGACTGGGATGTGTATGGTTGCGATTGCTAAAAATCACATGACCGACGTTTTATACATAAACATCGTTCCTGTTTCAGCCTCATGTCTCTCACTCTCATAGATCGACTCTGCTCTCTGCCGTGGCCACAGCGCAGCGTAATTTCTATTTTCTGCACGAAGAAACCTCTACTAATTACTGTATCCTTCAATTTAGTTTATAGAGATTTGAAGATTTTATGTAGTTAGCTAAATTTTAAAGCACATCTACCCGGTACAATTCACCGGCGGTGATAGCGGGGGGGGGGCCCCCACGGGCGAACACAACAATCTACTATAAAAGACCACTGATAAAGTTCTACCAAGACTTAGTGTAGACATTGTAGTTGAATTTATCTTTATTATTAACATTTTGCTATTGGAAATCATTTCCGGGATAGTGGGGCACCGGAACTTATATTGGATAAACATCATTTTTCTATAAACGGCATCTCTTTGATAGCTCAAAACTCCCCTTTTATTATCAGTATACATTTCAGATAGTGTTTCATTTACCCATTACACCTGTGAATGTTTATATTTCCACCTTGCATTAAATTAAACAAACAGCATCCTGTAGTCAGCACAGGTTGATTTTTGCCAAAAATACCGTGTACGGTAAACAAAACATCACAGTTACTTTTTTTGACCTTTTTGCGCACCCACATGTTCATTTACGCAGCATCTCGTAAATCATAAAACACAATTCTATATTCACCACATAATTGAAAAGTGCAAAAATACCGTTTATATACCCATAACATAACAGTTATAGTTTTGAACTTTGGCACACCCAGCATGTCATTGACGCAGCATCCAATAAATCTTAAAACAGGCAATTCTAATCACAACAGTGAATTGAAAGGTGGCAAAAAACCGTGTATGAACGAAAACATAACAAAACAGACATAACAGACTCCTTTTCCCCGTCACTTTTTTAATCATGTGGGGTCACAGTTTAATGGTCCATATGCGGTCCATGACAGGTTATTCAATGTCCAGTGACACATAAAAGGGTGTTGAAAGACTCCCTTGTTGCGGCACTTTTTAAATGTGGGGTCATCAGGTTGGGCTCATGCTGCGTTCCAGAACATGATATTCATTGTCCATTCAAGAAACTTATGGTTCAAATCATCCAGCCTTCTGCCCTTTTTTATTTGAGGGTGATGCAGGTTTATGGGTCCGGCAGTTGTACAAGACAGGATAGTTGAATGTCTGTGACCTTTTTTTTTCTGTGGCTTTTTAATAACCAAGTGTTTGCCTAAGAGTTGCACTATCCATTGACTGTTGTGATGTTAATTTCAGCTTCTCCCAGCCTGGTTTGTGTAGAATTGAAGGTTGTTCGTTGACTCTCCCATAGACTTTAATGTAATATCGCTCAAAATCGATGCACACTATCGAAAAACCTTATCGATAGCGGCCTGACTAACGACTATCGATCGTTCTCATAGCCAACGCAATCGCTCAACACTAGTGGTCACCCATCATGAGTTACCAGTGTAGGAGACTTAAAAGCACTGAGTCAACATTATAGGTGTCCACCGCATCATGAGTTGCCAATAGGAGACTGTATGGACACTTATATGGCAACCAGTAGAGTATACCCAAATGAATTACAGTACGGACTGAATGCATGAAAATGCAACCAGTGAGTGGTCCCACTCATATTTGCCAGTGTGGGAGACTATTAAAGCACCAATCATGAATTACCAGTAGGAGACTGTATGTGCACTGACATATCAACCAATAGTGACAGTCACCCAATGTAAGTTATCAGTATATAGGAAACTGTATGGGCCCTTATATGGCAATCAGTAGAGGTGGTCACCCATCATGTCTTAGCAGTGTAGGAGACTGTATGGGCACTGATATGGCAACCAGTAATGGCAGGCACCCATTAGAAGTTACCAGTAGGAGACTGTATGGGAACTGACATGGGAACCAGTAGAAGTGGTCACCCTTCAAGGATTACCAAGGTAGTAGAACTGCATATACACTGACATAGAAACCAATAGAGTCGTCACCAACATGATTACCAAAGAGAACTGTATCACGCTGACATAGGAACCATAAAAGTGGTCACCAGCATGAGTATACCATGTAGGAGAATGTATGAGACACTGTCATAGGAACCATAGAGTGTCACCCCATCATAGTTTACCGAATGTAGAGACTGTAATGACACTGACATAGGAACCAGTAAAAGGTGTTACCCACATGGACTACACAAAGAGGAGACTGTATGGACACTGACATAGGAACCAGTATAGGTGGTTACCAAGCATGAGTTACCAAAGGAGGAGACTGTATGCACGCTGACATAGGAACCAGTAAAAGTGGTCACCCAGCATGAGTTTCCAGTGTAGGAGACTGTATGGACACTGTCATAGGAACCAGTAAAGGTGGTTACCCATCATGAGCTACCAAAGGAGGAGACTGTATGGACACTGTCATAGGAACCAGTAGACGTGGTCACCCATCATGAGTTACCAATGTAGGAGACTAGGAGACTGTATGGACACTGACATAGGAACCAGTAGAGGTGGTCACCCAGCATGAGTTTCCAGTGTAGGAGACCACTGGTGACAATTGGGAATTGTATTCCAACGTATTAAACAATTTTACAGGTTACATTTCTAGAACTCTGACTAATGGTTAGTTTTCAGGCCAACATTATTTTTTGCCTTTCGACATCACTCGCTGGCAGACCTGGATAATAAGATTTACACTCGAGGCCAGGAATAGCGGGATGACATCATTGGCTTAGTAGGGTGGGATTTTTTTCCAGCAAGTGTGACAACTGGGAAATGAATATTAAATGTAACTAAGCTCCCTGTATTATTTAGTAATCTGATGTTCTTACTCTATACGAGCAGAAAAGCAGATCCTGATCCGCTCTGAGGGTATCTATGTGGTTCTCTATTTATCTCATAGGTTCTTATGGCCTAATTCCCGGACTCTGGCTTTTGGCCATCCATAAATGGGCCCATAACTTTGTGTGTATTACATAATGTGCTGATACCTGCCAACATTCTGTCAAATATCAGACTAACAAGAACAAATCTGCCTCTCACCCCGAGTTTTGTTGGTTCTTATTCCCGTTCCTTGGAATTTCTATGCAAAACACATAACATGGTGATAGCGGCCAACAATCTGACCAGCCCAAGGGGCTAGAAGAACCCATTTGAATTAAGTTACATCTGTGCCACTAATACATTTGTTTCTTTAGAATTTTTTTTTTTTTTTTGCAGGGTAGTTTGTGCCCCATGTGCTGTTTGGCTTGTGACTCATACATTATTTGGCCATGTTTTCTCTTTGGCACCACTATGAGTAGTATTGAGGTTTGGATTCAAGTTGATGTCATATTCGACTTGAATCTAAGAGATTCAGCCCGAATAGAATTTTTTGTGAAAATCTTCCATAAAATTTACCCTAACCCTAAGCTGGGGGGAAGGCGGGTTTTAAGGTTTTAATGTTTTTTTAAGGGCTAATTTACCATTTCGCAGTGCACCTGGTGTGGCATCACTTCTGGTTACCATAGTGTAGCAATAACCTTTATGTAGAAGTGACATTGAACTAGAAGTGATACCACCAACCTGGAAGAGCATAGAACGGTAAGTTATCCCCTCAAAAGTCATTAAAAATCCTAACCCCAATATTGGTTTAGGGTTATGGTTAAGATTAGAGAAACATCTTGGGTTTTGAGACGTCCTAAACCTGACTTTTCACAAGTTCGGTAGAATTGAACAGAGACTATATTGAGCAATTAAAGGGGTGCTAGACTATAAGGGTTTTCGGCCGGTTTACAGGCGGTTTGCGGTTTTGCAGACCGCCTGAAAAACCGGCTCGAAAATGAGCACACTGGGCTTCAATGGAAAACCTGGTAGCAGTCCTCACCACACAAGTTTTCCGCCCAGCGGTTTTTCAAACCGCTGGCCGCCCGAAAATCATTGTGCTTCCGTCCGGTTTTCGGATGGAATATGTGCAAGTCAATGTGAAGGGGAAGGGCTTTTCTCCGCTCGTCGTGGAAAAAATCCGCCCACACCCCACCCCCGCGGCCATGGGGACGGCCGCAAAACAGGACAAATGCCGGTCGGATAAACCGACCGATATTCGTCCCTTGGGGACGCAGCTTAACGGTTAAGTTATCATTCCGCAGTGTTCCAGGGGCAGCATCGCTTCTGGTCTGACATCACTTCTTCTGGTTGCAACAATATAGGGGCAACCTTTATATGGAATTAGAAGAGACGCTACCAGACTGGAAGAGTGTTGAGTGGTAAGTTAACCAATAAGAACCAGTAAGAATCCCAAAACTCAATTTAGGGTTAGGTTTACAGTTAGTATTAGTGTTATACAAAAAGATTTGGGTTTACGACATCATAAATCTGAGTATTTTTACAAGTTTTGTTGAGCTGAACAGGGACCATATTAAGTAACAATAACTATGAGGCCATGTGTTCCATTACCAACTCCACCAACTAGACAATCAAGACACACTAAAGTCCTGGGGTAAGCTTACCCTTACCCAAGTTAAAAGTTAAAGGGTGCTACAGGTGAGACAGGTGGTCCTATGTAGATATTTCTTAGGAGTTTATCATCTCCAATGAGGCAATAATCTATTCTTTATGTGGGGATAGGGCTTTTTTAATGGGTTTTTAGTGGTTAAAGGGGTTTTGCCACAATCTCATTTCATACCTCCTGTATCCTGCTCTTTAGCTATGTGGGCTCAGAGGGGGGCATGTGTGATGCGTTTGTGCTGCATATCATGTGATCCAGCAGGATTACATCACCAGGCCTTTCCTCTCTGTAGTAAAAGAAAGGTCTGTTTATGTAAAGCATTGTGAGTAGCTGAGAGGTAAAGTTTTTGCTTTCAGGCACAAATGTTCTAGGTTCAAATCCCTGCAGGAACCAAACTTGTGGATTTTTTTCCTCTTTATAAATGCACGAACCTCATTGAGGTTTCTTTTTTATTTATTTCCACTATTTGATGAATTACTAAGGAGCACAGAGGACGGGAGTAGAATGACAGCACCTGGGGTTAAACACTGAGTAGCTGCCTGAAAAGATATGTGATGTCTGCGCATGTCTCAGTCCTGGTCGTATCCCCTGGAGACAAGCTGTAAACAATGGATCACTAAAGGAGCAGCTACAACAAAAACAGTGCAGAATTTTTAATAATGATGAATGGTGAAAATGTTTGTTATTTCACTTGCAAACTTCCCACATCAATTTTACTTCCTGGCAAAACCCATTTAAGTAACAATGCCGCAGGGCTCCCGATGCAGCATCATTTCCAGTCTGAAGGCAATTCTGGTTACCATCACATAGGCTTAACCCCTACGTTATGGTAACCAGAAGTGATATCAGACAGAAGGTGCTGCCACCAGACCAGGAGCACCAAGAAACATTAAGTTAACCTATAAAAACCCATAAAAATCCTTAACCCTAATTTAGGCATAGGATTGCAATTAGAATTAAGTTTAAACAAAAAATGTGGGTTTGAGATGTCCTAAACCTGAATTTTATTGGCTCAACCCCTATATTATAGTAGCCATAAGTGATATCAGACCAGAAGTGACGCCCCCAGACCAGGAGTGCTGAGGACTGGTAAGTTAACCCTTAAAAACCTACTTTAGTGTTAGGGTTACTTCCAGGATAAGATTTAAAGCAAAAACTCAGGTTCGGGACGTCCTAAACTTGAATTTTTAACAAGTTCGGCCAAACTGAAGAGGGACCTTTCTTTGGAACAATAACTACGAGATCACCTGTTCCATTACCGACCAAGCAACTGGACCATTGACATAAACCGATTTCCAAGGGTAACAGAGTCCAAAGACTCCCAAAGGTAATAATTAAAGGGGTGCTAGTCTTTAAAGGGGTTGTCTCCCCACAAAGTTTCATAGGATGCATGAATGAAATAATGCAGCTTTACTCTGTCACTTCCTGGTCAGACTGACTGTAATTTACATACAGCTCCTTGGTGTATTCAACTCTGTGCTTCCATTCTGCTAGTTAGTTTAGGATAGCTCAGAAGCTCTCCAGAACTACTAGCAGGAGTTTTATCTGATCCCCCAAACAAAAGCCCTAATTAGTGCTGTTTACTTTAGATAAATCATGCTTTTTACTGCTGGCCAGCACAGAGCTGCCATGACCTGTGTGAAGACGTCATTTACTGCTATCCCTGCTATACATAGAACAAACAGCAGGGGGAGAGATGTTTACAGGTCGGTCACTGAGGCAATAGAAATAGCCAGGGAGGTGATAATATTATTTGCAGCTCCTTAACAAAAACAGATGAACAAAGCAATATATTTGGAAAATGTCTTTATTTTGTGTTCCCTACATTTTGAAAGCTATTCTTTGTAGCGAGACAACCCCTTTAAGGGTTAAATTACCATTCTGCAGTGCTCCCAGGGTGGCCTCACTTCTGGTAACCATAATATAAGGGGCAACTCCTATATAATCATGACATCGAGCTAGAGGTAACACCACCAGACTGGAAGAGCATGGAATGGTAAATTAACCCCTATAAACCATTAAGAATCCCAAACCCTAATTTAGGGTAAGGTTTACACGAAAAATTTGGGTTTGGGACGTTCTAGACTTGAATTCTTTTACAAGCTCTAACTGAACAGGGAACTTGTTGCGCAACAATAACTACAAGGCCACCTGTTCCATTACTGACCCCACCAACTGGACCATCAACATGGGCGTAGCTATAGTGGGTGCAGAGTCAGCAGTCGCTACTAGTCTCTATAGCCTAATGGGCTCAAAGGACCTTCAGTTACATAAGAATACACCAGTATCATCAATGGCAAGTGGTAGGCGGGGGGCCTTTTTTTTATAGATTTTGCTTTGGGTCCCCAGAGCTTTAAGTTATGCCTTTGACCATCAACATGCACTAATGTCTGGGGGTAACACCACCCTTATCAAAGTTGAAAGTTACAGGGGTGCTACAGGTCAGATGCGTGGTCCAATGTAGATCTTTCTTAGCAGTTTATTAACTCAAATGATCTAACCCTATGGTAGGGATAGGGTTTTTTCTTTTATGGGTTCTTAGGGGTTAACTTAGCATTCTGCGGTGCGCCCAGTGCGGCATCTCTCTTTCGGTCTGATGTCAATTCCGGTTAACATATCATAGCTGTGACTCCTACGTTGTGGTAACCAGAAGTGATATCAGACTGGATGTGACGACACCAGACCAGAAGCCCCTGAGGAACATTAAGTCAACACTTAAAAACTTGTAAAAATTCCTAACTCCGATTTAGGGTTAGAGTTACTGTTAGTATTAGATTTAAAAAAAAAAAATATGGTTTGAGTCATCCTAAACCCCATTTGGTAGAGTCGAACAGATTAAGCATCAGAACTTATTGAGCATCAGTAACTATGAGGCCACCTGTTCCATTACTGACCACCTCAACTGGACCATCAACATACACTGAAGTCCGGAAAACTCTTACCAAAGTTAAAGAGGTGCCATAGGGGAAACACATGGTCCGGTGTAGCTCTTTCTTAGGAGTCTATCACCTCAGAGGAAGCACTGATGTGGGTTTTTGTAGCGTACTGATTCATATGTCCTGCTCTCTAGTCGCAGTCCAGACAAGAAGGTTCCTCACGGTAAGGGATTGTTCCATCACACAGCGGTACGAGCCAAGGTCCTACCAAGCCCCTGTGGCTTGACCCAGAATTGCTTACTATGAGCCTCTGACGATCATCACCGTTCCTCTCCTGGGCACCAGTTCCTAAACGCCCAGACTCTTGGCAGCTTTCACCCAAATTGGTAAGAAAAATTGGGGTTATTGAACACATCCAAAGCAAAAGGGGAAACCTCTTTAGACTACTGGCCTTATCCAATTTAACAAGTATGTGGTCAGAATTTACTCTAGGACCTTCTAGGCTGCAGCAGACAAACCTCCATTACCCAAATGGTGGGAAATAGTGGGGTTGTTGACCACCCACAGCACTGGTTTGGGTCTGATAGCACTCCTTTAACTTACATTACTTCTACTCTTTATCTATAAGTATTGACCAACCCTTGTGGTGGCATAAAAACCATCAACCAACCAATGCAAATAGCAAGCAGAAAATTCTTAAAACTACTTTATTAAGGAAACATATAACTAAAATATGTAACTTGCAGTGCTTAGTTTAGCTACTTGCGTTCTTTTTTGAGTCCATCAACCACATCGCCCCTTGAAATGTTGGTACAGATTGTAGGGTCAAGGTCAAGGCTGGGATTAGTCACATGAAGTTGAAAGCAATATAAATTCTATGCAGCTGCTGCCCCCTGTTGGAGCTGAACAGTAAAGGACCCAAGCATGCTTGTCCTAGAAGGTCCCGAGTCAATTTTGGCCACATACTGATGAGATTGGATTGGCCCAGTAGTCTAGTGGTGGTATTTCCCCTCATAGCTTGGATGTATTCTTCAGGCTACAGTTGGTGCATTGAAGGGTTTTTCTCTTAAAGGGAGTTGATTCTTGGGGGCCACCAGTGGAGATGATTCTTGGGGCTCAGCAATGGAGTTGATTCTTGAGCCCACCAGTGAAGATGATTCTTGGGGTCCACCAGTGGAGATGATTCTTGGGGCTCAGCAATGGAGTTGATTCTTGGGGCTCAGCAATGGAGTTGTTTCTTGGGGCCCACCAGTGGAGCTGATTCTTGGGGCCCACCAGTGGAGATGATTCTTGGGGCCCACCAGGGGAGTTGATTCTTGGGGCCCACCAGCGGAGTTGATTCTTGTGGCCCACCAGCGGAGTTGATTCTTGTGGCCCACCAGGGGAGTTGAGTCTTGGGGCCCACCAGTGGAGATGATTCTTGGGGCTCAGCAATGGAGTTGATTCTTGGGACCACCAGTGGAGTTGATTCTTGGGGCCCACCAGTGGAGATGATTCTTGGGGCCCAGCAATGGAGTTGTTTCATTGGGGCCCACCAGTGGAGTTGATTCTTGGGACCACCAGTGGAGTTGATTCTTGGGGCCCACGAGTGGAGATGATTCTTGGGGCCCACCAGTGGAGATGATTCTTGGGGCCCACCAGGGGAGTTGAGTCTTGGGGCCCACCAGCGGAGTTGTCTTGGGGCCCACCAGTGGAGTTGATTCTTGGGGCCCACCAGCGGATTTGATTCTTGGGGCCCACCAGGGGAGTTGAGTCTTGGGGCCCACCAGCGGAGTTGTCTTGGGGCCCACCAGTGGAGTTGATTCTTGGGGCCCACCAGTGGAGTTGATTCTTGGGGTCACCAGTGGAGTTGATTCTTGGGGCACACCCTACAGCTACTGCACTTTGTTTCTTTTTCTCTGCCTTTCTGGCCTTGCCCAGGCCTATTCTTCCTATGAGTCCACCATACTCAGAGGCCCACTGGGGGTTTCTCTGTTTCCCCATGGGCCAGTCAAGCTTGTTAACAGCCATAGTTATCTGCATTGTCATCCATAGATTTGTCTCTCTCCTTTAGTGTCCGGCCTATAGTTGTGTCACTATTCACTGCATCTCTGGCGTTCTATTCATCAGCCGAGTATCTGCAGATGACCAGAGCAATGTGTCCTCCAGATAAGGGAGACTCTGGGATTGTACAATTGGGGGGAGATAAGGTGATAAGTCTAGATCAGGTAATTGAGGGTAGAGAATGTGAATTTTTCAGAGGTTAGAGGGGTGTTATTTTTTAGCTAGTGACCCCCACACTTGGATATCATATGTCGTGGTCTCCTTTATCAGGCCATGTGGACAGCACGACTTTCTAGACACCGAGAAGAAGCCAGCTCCAGGCTGGGGCCGATGAGGGGAGGTGTTGGCTTTGTCTGGCTTCCAGCTGTTTGCTTGGTCTTGTTTTTCCTTTACTTAAAAAACCCCCAAACTTTGTGATCACAGGGAGCGAAAATAGAAGTTACTTAAACGCTCAGCAACGGAGAGTCGACCTTTCCTGAACCAACAGAGGATGAAAGAGCCGGATTGTGAGCGGTCACTGCAAAGAGACGCAGCAATCACTGGAAAAATTTAAACATCACCCTCTCCCTCCCACCAGGTGCTAACCCCGAGTAGTGGCATCATAGAGCCCTAAAGCATACCCAAACCTGAGAGACCTAGAACACCTACATCTTACCTCATTCCTCCCTGCTTCCTACTGTGTGCCAGGCTTCACTGCCATCCTGGAATTCTATTCCTGACCGAAATTGGTCCAATTGTTCCAGATATTTTACAATGTATCATTGGTGATCTTTTTCTTAATGTGCATTAGTCCTTATACAGAGGCATCGGGTCCTCTAGTTGCCCTAGTTAACCCTTTCCTGCTGCAACTTGTTTTGTGACATTGCGTTCTCTTTCTTCCTCGTCTTCAAAGAGCCTTAACTTTTTTACATCCTCCGTCATTATAATTGCATGAGGGCTTTTTTTTTTTTTTTGCGGGATATTTTTTCTTTATTGGTGCCATTGACTGTACCGTATAAACCCCAAAAAAATAAGTGAGGCAGAATGTAAAATAAACCCCTAATTTTTGAAGGATTTCATTTTTATTAAGTTCATTCTTTGGTATAATCGATGTGTGATCTGTTTTCTGCCGGTCGGTGCGATTCTGGTGATACCAAATAGGTAGGGGTTTTTGTACTTATAAAAAAAATAAAAATTTTCTTTATTTTTTAACATTTGCTCTGCAGCGGAATTTTCGGTGACCGATAACTTTTTTATTTTTCCACCTATGGACCGGAGTGAGGGGGCATGTTTTGCAGGGTCAAGTGTAATTTGTATTGGTACCATATTGGGATAGATGCAACTTGTTGATCACTTTGTATTACAATTTTTAGGGTGCTTTCACACGGTACGTTTTTGGTGCGTTTTGTGGATGTGTTTTTTGTGCAGGGAGGGACAGCACGTCATGATATACCTTGTTGCACAAAAAACGCATCCAAAAAACGAATCAAAAACACACCAAAAACGCACCGTGGGAAGGCACCCTTAGGGGATGGGAATTGACCCAAAAAAAACACAATTTTGATGTTTGGAATTTTTTCTTCTTCTATGGTCTTCTGCATACATAAATAATCATACACACTCACTGCTCAACCCCAGGTTCTGTCATTCTACTCCTGTCCACCTTAGTAATTAGTCAAACAGTGCAAATAAATTAAGAAAAAGAAAGGAACCTCAATCAAGTGTGTACATAAAAAAAGACACGTTTGGTTCCTGCAGGGATTTGAACCTAGGACCACTGTGCTGAACAGGGCTGTTGAGTCGGCAAGCCAAAGTCCGGACTCCGACTCCTCAATTTCCCAAACCGCCGACTCCTGACTCCGACTCATGACTCCCTCATACACGGCGCATGTTTAAGTAATAACTTTACTGTAGTAAAATGGTAACATCAGGCTGTTTATCACCTTATGATACAATACTCAAGCTATTTAGGTAGAACAGACACTGACAAGCAAAAGGGTAACAATGTTTTGATCTTTTGAACACTTGTGGGTAGAGTTGAAGAAAAAGGGTGTATTTGTAAACCAAGTCCAGTCTGCACCAACATTGGAATGTGTTTAGAAGAGACTTGGGATCAGATTTTGGTCAAGACATGCTTGAATCTGATCCAGAGCCCAGAAGGATTCAGGCAGTATTGAAAACCAAAAGGTGGATTTACCAAAAACTAACAAAATAATTACAAATTAACATTTTTGATTTTTAGGAGCAAAAACAGTAACAATTGCAGTTTACAGGAAAAAATCTGCAGAACTAAGCAATTTCTAAATACTTGCAAGTCACATTTATGTACAAGATAGGTAAGATGATATATATAAAATTACAGTAAACCTCATGTACAAAGCTGTAGTGGATGGAGAACATATGGAGCCTGACAGTCACAAGTTCAAAACATTGTTACCATTTTGTTTTGTCAGTGTAAAATTTATATTTATTGGATTCGACTTTAGATCACAAAAAAATTGTTAACATGAAAAACACTGCAGGAACATTTGTGGAGTCTGTGAATTTGTTCTGCGAAATAGTATTGCCTCCATCAGATCCTGCATACATGACCTCACATCTGATCTCATTATTTCCAGGCTAGAGAACGGCCTCTCTACACTAACTTGGGTTGGGGGCAAAGTGGTGACCACAGGGGCAACATCTCTAACAATGTCAGGGTATAAAGGAATCGCCTCAGCCACAGTCAGTTTTGATGAAAGGTTGATTTCTACTTCTTTGAAAAGCAGGGTGAAAAATTTTGCTGAAGTCTGTTTGCCCTGGGAGCGGGATCTTTTCCTCTGGGGCAGCGCTTTGCCTGCTCCATGTCATCCATAACACTCCTCATGTGAGAGGCTGAAGATATGGGAGCAGTAGCACTGGCCGCACCCCAATTCCTCTTGCTCTTTGCATCGAACTAACTGGACCAACTTATTATATATTTTGGGAGTCGGAGTCGGTCCATTTTATGATGACTCCAACTCCTGCAAAATAGGCACCGACTCCACGACTCCACAGCCCTGGTTCTGAAGGACAGAAGAGCTAACTACTCAGCTACTCTTTACATAAACAGACCTTTGTTTGACTAGAGTGAGCACTTTGGGGAAAGGCATGGTGATGTCAGCCTGTTGGGTCACATGATATGCAGCTCAAACAAAACATACATGCCCCCTTTGGAGCACACTGAAAGCTGAGGCAGGACAAACCAGGTGTGAAATTGCTTTGTGGTAAAACTCCTTTAACTGTTTGTTAAAGGACATCTTTCCCCATAAAAACTATCTATTAATCTGTTCAGCTCTCTCTGTTCTATAACACACTGCCCGCAGATCAGAAAGCATGATTAATGGGACAGGTTCCCTTTACCTAGAGCAACTGTAGAACCTGCTGTCCCTATATGAGGACGAGGGCCCTTTAAGAAACATTTAACATTGTAAAATATCTGGAACACTGCACATATTCCATTTCTTATAAGGAATATAATTCCAGAGGAGCAGTGAAGACTGACACCATGGGAAGTAAGGAGGAATGGAGCTTTGGATTCTGCTACATGTGGCGGTCTCTCTATCTACACATGTAGCAGTGTTAGGTTTGTCATGCGGCACCATCACTGTAATATTATAAGCTATTATGTTATAAGGGGCTTAAAGGTGTTTCATGTGTCAGTCTTTACATTGTTATTGTGAATAAAATTCCAAGACTGACACATGGTAGGAAGTAGGGAGGAATGGAGCTTTGGACTCCGCTACATCTGGAGGTCTCTGTATCCACACATGTAACAGCTGCTCTTGTTAAGGGAGTATTCCACCTCTTATGTGATATTTACTAATATAGATGTACAATTCTGCCTACAGTCACGATACATAACTACTGCTTCTCTGGAATTTTATTCACAATAATAATGTAGTCATGTATGGTGACTGCAGACAGAACTGTAACACCATCTGTATTAGTAAATATCACATAAGTGGAATACCCACTTAACTAGAGCAGCTGTTACATGTGTACATACAGTGATCTTCAGTTGTAGCGGAGTCCAAAGCTCTATTCCTCCCTACGTCCTACCATGTGTCAGTATTTACTGCTTCTCTGTAATTTTATTCCCAATAACAATGTAAAGACTAACACATGGTAGGAAGTAGCGTGGGCTGGAGCTTTGTCTCTCTACATATGTAGCAGTGCTGGAATTTTCATATGGCATCATCTCTGTGATGGAAAACAACAAAAATGATTTTAATATCCAAATTTAAAGGGTCCCATGCAAGCTGCACTGTGCAGAAACAAAGCTCGATTTCCCCCCTATTTATGGGTTTTCAGTCTTCACTGCTCGTCTGGGATTCTATTCATCAACAGGAATGGAATGTTTGCAGTGTTCCAGATGTTGTACAATGATAAATGTTTCTTAAAGGGCATCTTCCCTCATAAAACTATCAATCTGCTCAGCTCCTCCTGCTCTATAACATGGGGCTCGAAGGTCTGATAGCATGTCCTCAGCTCCTCCTGCTCTATAACATGGGGCCCCAGATCAGATGCATGTCCTCAGCTCCTCCTGCTCTATAACATGGGGTCTGCGATAGATGCCTGTCCTCAGCTCCTTCGCTCTATAAAATGGGGCCCCAGTCAGATAGATGTCCTCAGTCCTCCGCTCTATAAAATGGGGGCCCGATAAGATAGATGTTTGCTCTCGCTCTATAAAGGGCCCACAATCAGATAAAATGTCCTCGGGTCCTCCTGCTCTATAACATGGGCCTACAGATCAATAACGTGTCCTCAGCTCCCCTGCTCTTAACATGGGGTCTGCAGATCAGATAGCATGTCCCCGCTTTTCGCTCTATTTTCAGGGGTTGCAGATCAGATGAGTCTCAGTCCCCCTTTATAAATGGGGCCCAGATCGAATTTTTTA
>JAODAL010040346.1:0-36989 GCA_025379985.1 Phyllomedusa bahiana
TAAATGAAGAAAGATGTGTAGGATCTACATGGAGAATCAAAAGAAGTGCTTGATATCCATCTGATTTACAAATGTTTTGTCTCACAGAGTCTCAACTTGAATTAATAGCAAACAATTCAAGTTTTTGTTGTCTTTTAGTGCTTTTTAAAAAAATGTAAAAAAAAATAATAATTTGCATTGCAGCACCATTTTCTACAGCTTCTTATTATTTATCTATGGACCTAAGTTGGGGCTCACTCTTTGCAGGTCAAATTGTTGTTTTTTATTGGCACCATTTTGGAATGCAAGCAACGTTTTGATCATTTTTTTTTTAAATTTTGGGACATGAAAGGACCATAAAATGCATTTTTGGCATTTTTCTATTATTTTATTTGTAAAATGGCTATAGAGGGTTTTAAAGCTTGTTTATTTATCTATTTTTTTTACTTTTATTCTTCTACAGCTACTTGACCACTTAAAGCAGGGATATCAAACTTGTTTGACACCCGTGACTTAGAGGCATGATCACTGTTCTGCAAAAATAATATATTGCAGAACAATGTACAAAATGGATTTTGCTGCAGGAAAAGATGGGAAAATAGTGAGGAAGAGACCCAAAATGAACAATCCCATTAGTGAGACTGTGGCAGGTTTATGTCGGGATCAAAGTAATTGAGGAATCCAACCAGGAACAATAGGGCAAAGACTAAGTCAGGACAATGTATCAGGCACAATCAACATGAAATGCATGGCAGGATGATTATCCTTTAAATGTGCTACAGGGTCTTATCTTATATTTGGGTACAACTTACCTTAGTGACCAGATGTCTCCTCGCAGCATTGATGAGGCCTAATCCAACAGAATGGAAACTACAGTATGAGTAAGCATTTTGTTATCTAACAGCCAGACTGGCTTAAACTCACTTTTTGGGAAGCGGCGGGATTATTAATCTGCTTTTAATAAAAAGATTTTCTTAACATGTATTTTCTAACTACTACGGGTATGTTCACAAAATGTAGTTGCGGGGCATACTTTAGCATGTAATTGTGCTGCAATGCGCCTGAAGTACGTCTTGCAAATACGGTAAAATCATAGCACTCATTGAGTGCTATGATAACCTGACATATTCCCTGGTGCACAATATGCGCCTGTAAAAAGAAGTGACATGTCACTTCTTTCGGGCGAGAACATGATGTGGAAAGGGAAAGTATTAGAATCCGGGCTGTAGCACTATAGAAAGTATGCACTGGCCAGCACTTACTTTTAACATCAGGCATATAGCGACGCAAGATCTGCCACACTTCACTTCCCGTCTCGACACACAGGAGAGGCTCATGTTCTTTCTCAAAGCTCCCCTGTTGGAACAGGAACCCCAAAGTGAAGAGGAGCAAATCACAAGAAGCAGAGGAGTTTTCAGTAGGTAAGTATTACTTTTTTTTTTTTTAACTATCCTTTCTGGTCCCATTCCAGATTTTTTTCCTATCAGACAACCCCTTTAATGATTATTCCTTTTATCTTATGATTTGTAATGTTGGCAAGTTCAGCCAAAAGCAAATAAAGCACAACATTTATTTACAAATGCATTTATTTGCGGCAGAAAAGCATTACACCTAAAGTAAGCTGCATTTAAAAAAAGCAAAAAAAAAAAAAAACTATTAACCAAAGAAACATGACCAAAGTGAGGTAAAACTGCCAAAGTCTGAAGTGCGTTTTATACTTCCTTATTGACTTCCAGCAAATGTCTGTCCATAGCAGTGTTTGCCAAAAAACGCAGGTAAAAACAATGTAATAAAAAAAAAAATCTTAATGTTTTTGTCATGTATAAGTCCATGTTTGCTCTATACTGAATGTGGGTACAAAAATATATGTTGAGAATAAGGATTAATGATCCTCATACTAAACTTATTGACAAACAGTATAAAGCAAAGGCTTATGGGAAAAGAGCTGAGGAGCCCCACAGTGCACTCTATTGGATGTAGCTATCCTCGGTTCAGATGTAGCTCGCAGGACAGTCTCAAATCCCTTTCACATTGCTAGGCTCCTGCGAGCTACATGTGAACTGAGGATAACTACATCCAATAGAGTGCGCTGTGGAGCTCCTCAGCTCTTTCCCATAAGCCTTTGCTTTATGCAAAACAGTCAGTGAGGTCTGAATGGCAAGTAAACCCTCACACCGACCAATTATTAGTTCCTCTCCTCAAGCAGAGATTTTTCCCCTTTTGACAAACAGTATGTAAAACTTGAGGTTCTTTTCTTCTGTATGCTAGCATGGTATATACTGACCTCTGTATTACAGACAATATCAGAGTGATTCAACACTACAATTGAGCATATACACCAAATATTATTATTCAGGCTGTTTTATTTCATATAGTCATAATGCTTGTAATATTACAATATTTTTATTTATTTGCATTTAGACTTAATAGAATTTCATATTATTTCATTGAAAAGATTAGTGCTTTAGGCAAAACTGTTTAAAAAATGCTAGATTTTGTGATTTCATTAAAGTGTTTCATTACGATGAATGCAATTTTTGTTATTCGGTTTTGAAATGTGTCTAGAAAAGAAAAACTTGTATTTGCTAACTTTTAGAATGTGCCCTATTTATTACAACCTTGTGCCATATTTTTAGTAAAATATTGGCATATAAGGATGCCAGTTGTAAGGTAAAGAATTGATATATCTCATGACAGCAGTCTTAAACATCTCCCGCCGTTCACAGTCAGAAAGAGGAACAGCTCCAACTTAAAATGTAAAAATGTGAGGATTTTATCAATTAAAGCATTTAAGTAAAAATTTAACTACCCTTTAATGAGTAGAAAAGACGCGTTTTTGGATTGTTTATACATTTTTGATTTCTCTATAGACAGCTCTCAGCACTGGATTACCAGGACAACTGTCAAATTGCAGACAACTGTCACATCATCAAGACCATTCTCCCCTATACCTGAGGCTGCAATGACAGCTCCAGTTATAAGAGAACTATGTAGTATAAAAATAAGTAAATAATTCATATCCCCTAGAAGTCTTTTCTGACTATGTGGGGGACCAGTAGAAAAAAAACCCAAGTAGGAGAAAAAATAAATAACATAGTTAATATAATTTACTCACCTTGATTAGCACATCAAGCAATTGTGAGAAGTCAACAACTGTTGGTGCAATTACTAGAAAATGGAAGAAACACAAGATGACTGCCTTCCTTGGTTTGGGGCTCCATGATTAATAGTTAATGTACTAATCATGGTGAGTATATTTACTCATCTTATCCTGTATAGGTTGGACATCTTATCTATCTATCTATCTATCTATCTATCTATCTATCTATCTATCTATCTATCTATCTATTATCTGGACTCCACACTACATGGCGATGTAGCGCTTTCATCTACATTTGTGCACCCCAATTACCTTTTTGCTATTTTTCAGATTATATTTTTGGGGTGTGAGGATTATGGTCACATTTTCAGGAGCCATAAATAGTATCTCTTTTATTCTCTGCCTTCTTCCCTGATGACCTGGATTATTTACAGGGGAAACGCGTTATGAATTCCACCACAACTGTTTCCAAAATTTCCGTAATACACCTTGATAGCAAAACTACTTCCCAAAGATGAATTCCACCACAATTGGCATCCACTTACCAGTCCGCGCTCCTGCTTCCCCGTCGCTGTCTGCTGGCCCGCGCGCGTGGCCCTACTCCTTAGGGCGCACGTGCGCCGGCTCTCTCAGATTTAAAGTGACAGCGCGCCGGTAATTGGTTTTGGCGGCCGCTGATCCTATATAAGGGCGCCAACTCCGGGACCTCATTGTCGAATCCATAGCGCCCTTGTCCTATGAGAGGAAGCTTTGTCTTGTTCCTATTTGCCTATTCCGTGTACCAGTCCCGCCTGCTTACATCCTCGACTCTGAACCTTCGCTGCCTGCCCCGAACTCCTGGCCTGACCTCGACTCCGACCTTGTCTACCATTTACTGTATTGCGTGGCACCTCGGCCGCCTCCGCAAGCCAGCCACCTCGGGGGGAGCGACCTGGTGGAATCCCACCACAGCAAGTCCATCCCGCTTTGCGGCGGGCTCTGGTGAAAACCGGGACCCACTTAGACTCCGCTCCCTGGTGTGGTCAGTACCATCACTTGCAGCGGTCCAGTGGATCCACTACTACACCGCATTACAGTTGCAACTATTGATATCTGTTTTTTACATCATTTGGATTAATTGCATAAATTTACATAATCTAGATATTACCGCCCCTAGACTTTAGAGGTTTATATGTCCTGTGAGGGCGTAAGTAGGGCCTCCAGATCAGGGAGAGGTTTCTGAACGGGGTTGCCCTTGTCGGGGCGGGAACCCTATATAGAAATGTTTTGGTACATTTAATTTGTTTATTTTTGGTTTAGGGGTTTAATAGGGTACGTTTTTTTTTAATTCAATAATTGATAACATTTATATTTTAACAGGATTAGTGGGATACACGAACCTTTATACATTTATGTTTTGAACTAGTGTAAAATCCCTGTTTGGTGATATTATTGAGGGTTCCCAATTCACGTTTACATAAAATTGATCCTGTGATTATGTTACCATGTATCGCAAGATTTTGGCCAATAACCTCCTTCCCTCAGTAAGAACATTGAAGATGGGTCATGGCTGGGTCTTCCAGCAGGAAAATGACCCAAAACACTCAGCCAGAGCAATTAAGGAATGACTCTGTAGGAAGCATCTCAAGGCCCTGGAGGGGCCTAGCCAGTTTCCAGACCTGAACTAAATTGAAAATCTTTAGAGGAAGCTGAAGCTCAATGTAGCCCAATGACAGATTAGCCCTATAAATGGCCTGTCTGTTAAAGGGGTTTTCTTACTTCAAATATGCCACTTAAATGGTATGTAATTAAAAACTTTGGCCGAAATGTCAGAAAAGAGGCGCTTCCATGCCAGTTTTAAGGCACATTAAATGAGTATATAATGCGCCTGAATAAATAAACCTGTCAAAAATCTGGTGTGTGGTATGCCTTGTATAGCATATTTAATGCGCCTAATTTATTCGTATGCCAAAAAAAGGGCGCATAGCATATCACTGCTAGCATATTTGATGCGCCTACTTTAGGCGCATTCAAAAGTGTCAAATGCGCCTAGTTTTGGTGTTCGACAGTTCGTTTATATAGAGAATGTGGCGTCGACAGTTTTTTGGTGCAAAATACACAAAAAAAAAAAATGGTGCAGCTCTAATGGGATATGTTGCCATTTGTCTAAATATATTTCTATGGTTAGCTGTCTTACCAGCCCATAACTCTGTTATCGTATTTCATAAGAGAGCACAGAGCAGTGAGTAATGTCACCCCATAGGCAGACATAGCTCTCTCTCTCAGTCAGGTGAAAAACTAATGCTCTCTCTCAAGATTAGCTTCTGTTTACAGAAGCTATTGTTTTGAGTCCTTATAGCACATGTACCTTTGTTTAATGAAGAGATAATATCTCCTTCACTTGTCAGAGTGACTGCTCAGCTAGAAGCTGAATATGTTAATCACTGCTATAGAACCACCCACAGCCCGAAGAGACGGAATGAGTGTAAAACTGCTTGTGACTTAGTGAAACAGCATAGTGAGAAAACTCCTTTAAGACCCAAAATACGTACAGTAATCATCATATTTTTCAGCTTAGACATACATACTGGATACAGCAGTTAAAGACACTAAATGTTATTGTTTTTTTAAATTGTTTGTATACTCTTTGTATGGTATATTGTGCGCCGTAATATCATAAATGGTGATAATTTCATTTTTTTCATTTCAGAGGTCCAGAAACTAAAGGCAGAAAGCAAAGTAGAACCCAAAAAGAAAGCTCCTCTCAAAGGTAAAAGCTTTACATTTACAGATAATCTCCAGTAAATCTTCCTATATTTAAATACTCTTAAAAACCTCTCATCAGCACTGTTCTAGCGCTACAGGAGCTCCAGTGTCCCTCCTTCCCCTCTGGTCTCTCACTGATGATATCACATACATGGATCACATGATGCTGCAACTAATCTCTGGCCTCAGGAGTCACATGACTGCATGTACAGCATGTGACCACAGAGGTCAGTGATTGGCTGCAGCATCATGTGATCCATGAACGTGACATCATCAGTAGTGATGAGCGATTACGTTGACTATCGTCATCGAGTCGATAGTCGATATCGGCAATTATCAACAAGATATCCGATAGTCGATAACCGATTATCGCCGATGACCATTAAAGTCTATGGGAGAGCAACAACACTTTCATTATTACACCCAAACAGGGCTGGAGAAGCTGGAATTAACATCCACAACAGTCAAATGGATACGTGCTACATCTTAGGCAACACACTTAGGTTATAAAAGCCACAGAAAAAAAAAACACACACCATTCACTATCCCTGTCTTGTACCACAGCATGACCCTTAAACCTGCATCACCCACAAATTAAAAAGTGCCAGAAGGCAGTATGATTTGAACCATCATTTTACTTGAACTGGACATTGAATATCCCTGTCCTGGAACGCAGCATGAGCCCCAAACCTGCATGACCCCAGATTAAAAAGTGCTGGAAAAAGGAGTCTTTCAACCACCATTTTAGTTGAACTGGACATTGACTATACCTGTCCTGGGCCACAGCATGAGCCCCAACCCTGCATGACCCCCACATTTAAAAAGTGCCGGAAAAAGGAGTCTTTCAACCACCATTTTAGTTTCACTGGACATTGACTATACCTGTCCTGGGCCACAGCATGAGCCCCAAACCTGCATGACCCCCACATTTAAAAAGTGCCGGAAAAAGGAGTCTTTCAACCACCATTTTAGTTTCACTGGACATTGACTATACCTGTCCTGGGCCACAGCATGACAGGGATGACTGGGATTCCAAAAAATTATAAATATGAATTCTCAGCCACTTTTAAAAATTGTGAGGCAACATGACCCCAAAACCATTGACAATGTGAAAAATTCTAAAGATGAAGTGAGTAAATGGAATATGGTTTTGTCATGAAACCTTGGTGTCTTTTAGTCTCCTCACAGCAAAACCAGCAAAATGAACTGTTGGGAATTGAGAATAAAAATTGCAGTAAGAAATGATCATTTTAAAAATAAGTTTTTCAAGAGGACCACTTCTGTTTGGAGAGGAATGTGAAGTAGACCAGCAACTAATCGGTGACCTCGGCAATTGGGGCCACAACATCATCAGAGATCCATGCCTGATTCATCTTGATGAAAGTCAAACGATCCACATTATCTGTGGAAAGCCGGATGCGTTTGTCTGTAATGACTCCTCCGGCTGTGCTGAAGGTCCGCTCAGATATGACGCTGGTACTGGGCAGGACAAACACCTCAAATGGCGTGGCGAGCCAGCTCGGCCATTCGTCCATTTTGGATACCCAGAAGTCTATTGGGTCCGGACACATACAAAAACATCGGTGTTGAGACGCAGATAGCGTGCACCATGATCTTTAAGCTGGTCTCTGGGGGGTTTGTATCTGTGGCCTGCATTGCATGCGTTGGTGAGGTGGTAAATAAAGATTGCCAGAGGTCCCCCCATTAGGCTTCTGCCACCTTGCCTGCTGCTACCGCTGCTGCCGCTACGGCTACTTGGCACTCTACTGCTGTCACGTCGCTGGCGTTGTTCCACCGTGACATTTGAAGAACGTGAAGCAGAAAGCAACAGATGTCTTCAGTTGATCAATCAGCAAGGTTTTCCATTTCTGCATTTTAATCTCTATTTGGGTGGGTGGAAGGAAAGTGCCAAGTTTTGTTTTGTACCGGGGGATCCAGGAGGGTGGCCACCCAGTAACTGTTGTTTTTCATTTTGATGGCTTTAAAGCGAGGATCATGTGGAGGAAATGGAGCATCCAAGCACTCATGTGAGAGATGGGGGCCTTGAGTTCCCAAGCCTCTGGGTTGAGGGCACTAGCAAACTCAATCTTTCCTCAACTGCTCAAATTCACGCCAACCTTCTTCCAAGGCAGGACGTCGGTGTCTAGTAAATACCTCCTCCTCCTCCCTCCTCCTCCGCTTCCTCGCGGCACAGCTTCGAACACAGCCCTGACTTGCCTCATATGAAGCACCTGAGAGCTGAGGTGCCGGGAGCCTTGAGCACTAGCTGCTGGAACCCTTGAACCACTGCCTTAGATGAATACTCGATAAAATTGAGGAAACTGTCGCCTTGTGGATTATTGACGGAGAGAAAGGCTTGCGGTATCTTAGCATCATGAGACCGTCTCCTCCTCCGTCGCTGGCGGGACCTGATTTATCAAGAGTCCAACATCGTTCCAGAACTAAGAATCACCACAATTGGTCATGCCTGACGTAAGGGCATCGTCCTGCACTGACCAATTTGGCGTGGCTTCTCAAACCTCGGCAAGGAAGGGCATAGCTCTTTCACTGCTGCCTCCACCTCTTCGGTGGCACAACACCCCGAGGTCCGCACGCTCAGCTGTCAGGCCAGGTGTCACTTCATACTTGTGTCGTAAAGGCATTGCGTCTGCTGCCCACAATCATATGTAGCATGTGGAGGTGGAATTACCAGAGTGATTGCCACGACAACAATGGACGGTTGGACGTGAGGCCGATCTGACGCTGCCACTGCGAGCCAGGCGGGACGAGCAGGGAGCGAACCCAGGCGGAAGTTGCGAACTCAGACTCAGCCTTCTTCAGCAGGCAGTCCATACCCGGTAGCTTCATTAGAAATTTTCTGGACAGACAAGGTTCAGGACTGGTGCCAGGCAAGGGATGTGCTCCAGCCTACCGATCTGAAGGGCTGGCCAGCAGATTTCCCACGTATCGCACACCACCTTGCTGGCACAAGTTCCTTGTCCACCCAGCCATCGCTCGGTCTCGAGTTCGGGAGAGCCGTCCACATCTCCTGACCTGTGTGGTGTAGGCCAGGTCCTCCAAGGCAAGAATAATTTCAACACAGCCTGGTGTCTCTGGTAAGTGATGCCAACCAGAGACGCTTGGGGAAAGAACCTGCACCATCCCTGCGAGTTTATTAAAGACGTGCGCTCGAGCCTGAGAGGCCACCGTCACCCCCAGAAAACATCCTACCCCAGCTCACCCATTTGACTGTCACAGAGATATAGCGGCCCTGGCCGTTCTTACTATCCATGTGTCGGTGTGAGATCGGATTTTCCGGAAACTAGATGCAGACAAACGCGCTGAAATTTTAGATGAACACGTGGCTGGGCCAGGGCAGGGGACGGCTTATTCTCTGGCAAATAAATTGCCTGCTCGGATATCTGGTATTGGTGGGGTCAGGCGATGGGCATGACTTGGCGAACCCTTCTGTGACCACCAGACGAAGGAACATTCTCCAAGGCCAAAAGCCTGGCACAATGCCTACATTCAGGCTTTTGTCTTTGGGAAGGTTGGGTAAAGTGTTTCTATCTGCAGCCCAAACCTGAGGAAGACAGAAGGGGTCAGGGCTAGCTAGACTGGCCCCTGTACGGCGTGCAGGTCGTCAAACTGGCGGAAAGGTGAAGGTTGGAGGATGGGTCTCTGTTGAGTGCTGGTGTTACTCTGCCGATGGTGGAGCTGAAGCGAAGGCTGGGGTCAGGGGGGATGGTGGGAGGTCGGCGGTGGAGCGGAGGGTTAGAGGGGGGTGGGGGGGGTGTTGGAAGTAGTGGGCGGGGGGGGGTGGGGGGCGGGGGTGAGTGATGGTGGGCTGCGATTGTGGGGCGAGGGGGGCTGTGTGTGGTGGAGGGGGGGGGCGGGGGGTTGGACTGAGACAGCGGGGGGCGGTGGCTGGGGGGGCTGTGGTACATCCCAGATCCATGACTCTGAGAACAGGGCCACTGAGGAAACGCTGGTGGTGGGGGAGGAGGAGGAGGCGAGACAAGGGTTGTGACAGGGTAGGAGGCCCGGCGTCAGTCTGGCCTTTTTGGCCAAGTGTTGCCCTCCCTTTCAACTCATAGCATTCGCTGCATGTGACTAGACATGTTGGTGTTTGGTTTACCCACTATAAGGTACTTGCCTCTACTTATGCTTAACCGGCAAAGGCGGTATATGACATCGCTGGTGGAATCAGAGGCATGCTCAAAGAAAGGCCCCTAGCTTTAGTAGGTCCTGGACCATTTTGACTGCGATTAAGCGAGGAGCGGGGTAGCGCGACCGTGGCTAGGCGGAATCATATCAGCGTACTTCTGCTACCGCCCACTCCCTTTTTGTGGCGGGGACCCGTATTGACACTACCCCATCGTCTTCCTCCTCATCCACTGATGAAGCGCTCGCAAGCAAATACTGCAAAAGACCACGTTGGATCCGCAATGTCATCACATCACATCATCATCTCAACAATACTCCCTTGTCCTGACATTCTGCACCCAGAAGCGGGGGCTACAAGAAAGGGACTGCAAGGCGTTGCCGACCGCCCGGATTTTTCCGATTGCCCGGGCTTCCTTCTCCCCTCTATGGCACAGTAACTGGGCGTCAAGCAAAAAAATCATCCTCTTGATTTTTTTTAAAACATGCCTTCTGACCCCAACCCTTTTTGTCATAAAAGAGGTCTTCAGAAATGGATTATCCACAGTGGTGGTGGGCTGCTTCAGTTGGACGATCTGTGATGCTGAACGACATTTGGGGCCTGACTGGGGGGACGGGGAGTAAGCTGCTGATGCGGTTGCTTAACCCACTGAAGGACAGATTGCGGCTGTTCGTTACTGGATTCACAGGGCCCGACCCACATGAAGCCTGACGTCCAAAAAAAAAAAAAACTGACGATCCCTGGCATGCGTGGTGCCCAGCACGGGGAAGGAGCCCCTTTCTCTCGCCCTCTACCTCCATGCCAACCCCCCCTTTTTGCCGCTACCACCTGAAATTTCGCCCCATGTTCGAAATATAAAAAATTTTGGAAGGTTTTAAAGTTTTAAAAAAATTCTATTAAAAGAAAAAAGTATTTTCCCCTAAACAAAACCCAAAAAATTGCGGATTCAAATTTAAGCAAAGTGTCAACAAAAACTGGCCGGCCAAAGTAAAAAACATAACTGTATTTTTTTTCGATATAAGGATTTTTCAAACAACAACCTTGCGACTCGATTCTATTTAATTAAAAAGGTGGATATATAAAAATTTTAATGGGGAAAATTGAAAATGAACACCATCGAAATGAACTGATAATAAAAGTGGGTTTTTTTCACAAACAAAGAACCCTGCGTTTCAAAAAAAAAGTTATCCTATAATTTTAGGCTGCCCAATATCCAGGAAATATTTAAATAGAAAACTGTTAATAATAAAGCTATTGCGTGCAAGTCTCCCCTTTTTAATCTTGGGTGAACTTTTTTTTTTCGGTTTCTTTATAGATAAGAAAAAGCTTGGCTGTGTTCGCCCCGGCCCCCCCCCCCCCCCCCCCCATACCTTTACAGCGGTGGATGCTGTTTTTTAAAATTTTCTCTAGCTAAACTACAAAAAACCTAAAAACCGATCACAAAAAGGAAGAACAGCAAAGTAAGTTTTCTGTCAGAAATAGCTAATTTCACTGACTGTTGGCCACAGGAAAGGCCAGGTTCCTATCCCTATAGACGCTGAGAGACACTGGGGCTGAAACAGGAAAACGTTTTCATGTTAAAACGAGGTCTGTGTTTTTCCAGCCAATCGCACCATACACACCCCAGTCATGACGTTCACACACATGTCACCCGGCTCATTCTGTAATCTGTTTTGGGCCGCCAAATTACGGGAAACCCCAAAAAAAGGCACGATCTAATAGATATGCACAGATTTTAACCTAAATTATCCATAAACTAAAAATCCATCACCATAAAAATTGTGCCGTTTTCAACTTTGTCGTAAAACGCTCAACACTAATAATTTTAAAAGATAGATAGATAATAGATAGTTAATAGAGGGGAAGATAATAGATAAAAGATAGATAGATATAGAAGATAAAGATAGAGATAGATAGATAATAGATAGTATGAAAAAAATAGATAGATAGAATGGATAGATAGTTTGTAATAATAGATAGATAGATAATTGTAGATAATAGCCCGGGGCGACATGTATGAATGAGGCTGTGGCAGTTTTCTGATGTTCTTTGAGCCCCCCAAAAAACCTTGTAGCCCCGTTCTCTAGATTTATAATCAGGCGCACTCCAAAATCAGGCGCATTATCAGGGCCCGCGCTTTTTGGAAATCGCCGAGATGGGGGGGGGTGCTGGAGGCGTCGCACCAAAAACCGTAGAAGCTTTTTAACCCTTTATAGGGTTCAGTGCCCGGAAAAATCCGGGCGTTACTGTGGAAAAGGTAGAGCACTATAAAAGTTGGGTTTTCCTGAGCCAAAGGGAAATGCGCTTTGTAGCTAGAAAATGTTTAAACTATGACCCCCAGTTAAAAACAGGTTCATAGATTCAGCAAATTCACACTTTAAATGCGCGCCAAAAAAAGGCGCCTTTGGGGTAAAAATCAGAAAATTTTTCGCCCCAAGTTTCCTTGAGGGGAAATGGGGCAAAGTGCAATATTTGGAGTCAGGTATATGAAAATTTGGCCCCCAAAGGCCCCCAGGAAACTACTTCATTAGTTTTGGGCCCCTAGCTACTGGACAGTTGATAGATTTGGGAAGATAGATAGATTGATAAAATAGATAGATAGATAGATTTGATAGTTTTATAGATAGAATTTGATTTGATAGATTTTAGTTGCCAACTTTTGAAAATTTAAAAAGCAGGAGAAGGGGTATGTGGGGGCCGGGGGCCCAGGTTTTGGGGAATTAAATTTTTAAAAAAAAAAAATTTTTCCCTGGGACACGCCCATTTTTGTCGGTAAAGCCACGCCCCTTCAAAAACCATCACCCCCACTCCAAACCCAAAAAGCCCTAAAGATTTGGGGAGGGAAAACCCGGTAGATGCCCTTATAGCCAGGGTTGTAAAACCCCCCATAAGAGGTAGTGCCCTTACCGGAGGAAAAGGCCCCCCTTTTAGCCAAGTAAAATTTCCCCTCTGTAGCCAAGGGTAGGTGCCCCCCCTTTTTTAGCCCGGGAGGGCCCCCCTTTGTTAAACCGGGTAGATGCCCCCATTTTTGCCAGGTAGGTGCCCCCTTGTTTTTCCGGTAGGTGCCCCCAAATTGGGGTTTGCCCGGTAGTGCCCCTTGGTTTTCAGGTTTGTGCCCCCAATTGGTTTTCCAGGTAGTGCCCCCTTTTTTGCAAGGTAATGCCCCCCCTGTTTGCCAGGTTTTGTTTTCCCCTTGGGGTTTCCCGGTTTGATGTCCCTTCTGTTTGCAGGTAGATTTCCCCCAAAATTTTTGCCAAAGGGAGATGTCCCCTTGTTGCCGGGGAGATGTCCCCTGTTGCCAAGGGAAAATAACCATATTGTTTTTCCAGGTAGATGGGCCCCCCTGTTTTCCCCGGTAGATGGCCCCCCCCCGTTGCGGGGGTGCCCCCTCTGGTTTTCCAGGGAGGCCCCCCTTGTTGCCCGGTAGTGCCCCCTTGTTTTCCAGGGTAGATTTCCCCCTCTGTTTTCCCGGGGAAAATGGCCCCCCTTGTTGCCAGGGGGTGCCACCAAAATTGGTTTTTTCCAGGGGAGTGCCCCCTTGTTGTCAAGGTGTTCCCCCCTTTTTGCCGGTAGGCCCCCCCTGTTGCCAGGGGTTTATGCCCCCTCTGTTTTTCCAGGTTTGATGCCCCCCCTTGGGTTTCAAGGTAGTTTTCCACCCCCCCTTGTTTTCCGGGTAGTGCCCCATTGTTTCCAGGTTTGATGCCCCCCCTTGTTGGAAGGTAGTGCTCCCCTTTTTTGCCCGGTGAAGCCCCCCCTGTTTTTCCCCGTAGGGGCCCACCAATTTTTGCCCCGGTAGGTGCCCCCCATTGTTGAGGTTGTGCCCCCCATTGTTGCCCGGTAGTGCCCTCTTTTTTGCCCCGCTAGATGTCCCCCAAAGGGTTTGGGAAAGGTTAGTGGAAACCCCCCTTGTTGGCCCCGGTAGGGTTGGGGCCCCCAAATTTTTTGCCCGGGGAGAGGGTTCCCCCTGTTGCCAGGTAGATGCCCCCCCTGTTGCCAGGTAGAGTCCCCCCTGTTGCCAAGGGGAGTTTCCCCCCATTTGTGCCGGGAAAGGCCCCCCCCTTAAAAGCTAAAAAAAATAAAAAAATAAAAAACCAATTTAACCCCCACCCCAAAAGGGTCGCTTCCCGAAAACCCCGGCCCCCCTCCGGATTTTTCTCTTCAGGGCGAGGGGGGAAGTGAGGGGCCGCCGCGCGGCAATCCCCTGCGGGCGCGTTAAACTTTCCCCCGCGCCGCCCGACCCCGTTGTGCGGCGCAATCCCCCCGGCGCCCGGGGCCCCGGGCATAAGGGGGAGGAGGGAGCGATCCTCCCCGGGCCTTCCTCCATGCACAAAACGAGACTTCCGGGGGGGGAAGGGGCGCAGCCGGCCCGCTTCAACCCCCCAGTAGGAGAGGGCCCGGGGGCGCAAGGGGTAAAACCCCACTTTGGCTACTCTGTTGGTCCACGGGCCTTTTTCCCTTTTTTAAAAAGGGCCCCCGCCGTCTAGCTGGGGGCCGGGAAAGGAAAAAGGGGCCCAAATTCCCCCCGGGAGGGGGGGAGGGGACCCAAATAGCGGGGCCCCCCCCCCCCCCCCCCCAAAAACGGGAGGGGTTGGCTGTATGAGATAGATAGATAGAGAAAACAGACAGACAGGGAAAACAGGGCAGGGCGACAGATAGATAGAAAAGATAGATAGAGATAGTGATAGAATTAATGGGATTTGGGGGAGATAGTTTGATAAAATTTGATAAGAAAAGAAAAATGGGTGGATGGAAGATAGTAGTTTGATAGATAGAAGATAATGGGGGGATAGTTTGTTTTTAGATAAAATAGATATTGGGGGTAGTTTGATAGATAGTTAAAATTGATAAAATAGATAGATGATAGATAGATAGTAGATTAAAAAAGGGTTTTGGGGGATGAATTTTTTTGGGTATGGGGTAGGTAGGGTAGATTAGATAGATAGGGTAGATACATAAATAGTGAGGATTGATTTGATATGGCATAGAAAAGTAGATGATAGGGTAGTTAGATTTGATATTGATAGATAGATAGATAAAATAGATAGATTTGAAGGGGATAGATTAGATAGATAGATAGATAGATTTTTTAGTTTAAAAAAAAAGGGAAAAAAGATAGATAGGGTTAGTTAGATAGTTTGATAGGGTAAAATTGGGTGGAGATAGGGTAGATAGATAGGGTAGATAGATAGATAGATAAAAAAGATAGGGGGGGGGATATATAGATGAAGGTTTTGGGTAGTTTGATTGTAGATAGATAGTAAATAGATGGGAAATAGAAAGATAGATTAAATAAATAATTGATATGCGGGTTAGAAAAGATAGATAAGGGTAGATGATAAAATTTGATAGATAGACGGCCCCGGGGGGGGAAAAGCATACTGAATACATTAAAGGGGTATTCCCCCCCTTAAGGAAAAATTTTTTTGGGTTTAAAACAGGAAAATTGGAGGTTTTGAGTATTTTAAAGGGGAAAAGCCGGGCCCCTTTGGGACTCCCATTATATGAACAGAGAATACTGTGCCAGCCCATTCTCCAGAGGTGGGAGCTGCACCTATCAGAATTATGGGGATTTTCCTATCCCAAAATTCTTTTTTAAATGTCTTAAGGTTTAAGGGCCCCCCCCTTTATGTAATACTGTGGGGGAAAATGGAGGAAACCCTTGCACTTTAAAGGGCAGATCAAGGTGAAAATTATGTTGACCCTTTGTTTTTTTCCCCGGGGGCCGGTGTTTCAATTAAAAATGTCTCATTTTATTTTTGTCTTAAGCCTAAAATCTCTTGCTGCCGTCATGGGGAGGAATTCCCCAATCAGGGTTTAGAAACCCGGGGGGTAACAATAGCTGAATTTTAAAAACCCAGCAGGGGGGGGAAAAAAACCACAGCACATGGGGCCCAAAAAAGGGTCGGAGGGCATGGGAAAGGGGCCGTGGTTTTATTTAGTCACCTAAATGTCTAATCTCCATGTCTCTTTGGGGTCCTGTGAGTGGAGCTTATGATTGTGGAATGGACTGGAGCAGCCGGTTAAATGTGACGGGGTTTTTGGGACAGGTTTGTGTATTTTGCAAAAAGGGGGAGGGTGCATTTCCTGAGTTTCATTTTATTTCCCGGGTGGGGAGCATATCTGGCTGGGGGAAACATATCCGGCTGGGGGGCAATTTATCCCGGGGTTGGGAGCCCTCATCTGGCTGGGGAGGGATCATCTGGGGTGGGGAGGCATCATTTTTGGGTGGGGGGAGCCATCAAACCCGGGGGGGTGGTTTCATAATCCGGGGGGGGTGCATCATCCGGCTGGGGGGGGCATCATTGGTTGGGGGGGCATATTGGCCCGGGGGGCATCATCCGGCGGGGGGGGGGGTCATTTGGCTTTTAGGAGGGAATCTCTGGCTGGGGAGCCCTAATTTTGGTGAGGGCATCATTTTGGCTGGGGGAAACATCATCTGGTGAGGGGCATCATCCCGGTGGGGGAAAATTTAACAATTTTGGACTGGGGGGCATAAACCGGGGTGAGGAGCCAAACCCTCTGGCCCCGGGGAGCCCCATTTGGTGGGGAGCATCATTTGGTGGGGGGAGCATCATCCGGCTGGGGAGCATTTTATCTGGGGTTTTGGGGGAAAACCTCTTTTGGGCTGGGGCAAACATTGGCTTTGGGAGGGAAACATCTGGCCCGGGGGCTTTATCTGGGTGGGGAGAATCATTGGTGGGGCATCAAATTTTGGTAGGGAGAATCATCTGGCTGGGGGCATCATCTGGCTGGGGGAAAATTTCCCGGCCCGGGGGCAATTTATCCGGTGGGGAGAAGGGGAATTTTCCGGCTGGGGGGATCATCCTTTGGGTGGGGAGCCTTTATTCTGGGGGGGGAGGGATCCCTCCCCGGGTGGGGGGGCATCATCCGGCTGGGGGCATCATTTGGGCCCCTGGGGGCATCACTGGGGAGCATCATCTGTCTGGGGAGCATTTTTCCCGGTGAGGAGAATTAAACTGGGTGGGGAGCATCATCCGGCTTTGGGGGGATCCTTTTGGCCCGGGGAGCATCCAAACCGGCTGGGGAGATCAAAATTTTTGGGTGGGGAGAATTCCAATCTGGTTGGGGGGGCATCATCGGGGTGGGGAGGGATCATCCGGGTGGGGGAAACATCATCCCGGGTGGAGGGAAAACTCCCTTCCCGCAGGGAGAAACATTGGCTGGGGAGCTATCTGGCTGGGGAGCATCTTTCCCGGTGGGGGAATCATCTTTTGGGGAGCTCATCTGGCCCGAAAGGGGCATATCTGGCCTTTGGGGGGCATCTTCCCCCGGGTGGGGGGAAAAAATTTTGGAAGAAAGGAAAAGGGATTTTTCTGGCTGGGGAGGGATATCTGGTGGGGAGCATCATCCCCCCTGGGGAGGGTCAATTTTGGCTGGGGGCATTTATCCCGGGTGGGGGGGATTCATATCGTATCCGGGGATGGGGAGCATCATCTGGATTGGGGGAGCATCCTATCGAGTATGGGGGAGCATCAATCTGGTGGGGAGCATCATACGGGGGCTGGGGAGCATCATTCAGAGTGAGGGTGCAATCATCCGGCGGGGAGCATTCGTTATGGCTGGGAGCATCATCCGGCTGGGGTGCATCATACGGCTGGGGTGCATCTTCCGGCTGGAGTGCATCAATCTGTGGGGTGCGCAGCATCATCGGCTGCAGCGAGCATATTTTAATCTTGCTGGGGTCCTGAATTATCCGGGTGGGGTGCCTCATGTCCGGCTGGGGGCGAGCGATCATCCGGGCTGGGGGGCGGAGCTTCATCTGGGCTGGGGTGCATCTTCCGGCTGGGGGAGCTGTCATCTTGGCTGCGGTGTCATCATCCGGCTGCGTGGAGCATCATCTAGCTGTGGGGGGTGCATCCATCTGCTGGGGATGGAGTCTTTCCGGCTGTGTTGGGAGCATTCATACGGCTGGGAGCGATCATAGGCTGGGGAGGCTCATCATCCTGGTTGTCGGGAGCATCTTCTGGGCTGGGGAGGATCATTCGGCCGCTGGAGGGGTATCATCTGGCTGAGGAGCATCATCTGGCTGGGGAGCATCATCTGGCTGGGGAGCATCATCTGGCTGGGGAGCATCATCCGGCTGGGGAGCATCATCTGGCTGGGGAGCATCATCTGGCTGGGGAGCATCATCTGGCTGGGGAGCATCATCCGGCTGGGGAGCATCATCTGGCTGGGGAATGCTCATGCATCTGTGCTTGGGGTAGCACTTGCATCCGGATGATGGGATCCATGCTTCTGGCTGGGGTGCTCTCATCCGGCTGGGGTGCTTCAGCTGGTGGGAGCATCATCTGGCTGGGGAGCATCTTCCGGCTAGGGGTCCAGCATAGACCGGGCTGGGGAGCATCATCGGGCTGGATGGAGCATTTCAGTCGGCTTGGGGGAGTCATGACTTCTGAGCCTGGGGTCAGCTTCGTCCGGCTGAGGATATCATCTGGCTGTGGAGCCATCATATGGCGTGGGGTGCATCAATCTGGCTGAGGAGCTATCATTCTGGCTTGGGGTAGCATCGCATCGGCTGGGGAGCATCTTCCGGCTGGGGGTGCATCTCTGTCGGATTGGGGTAGCATTCATGGCTGGGGTGATTCGCATACGGTTGGGGGTGCATCATCTGGCTGGGGAGCATCATCTGGCTGGGGAGCATCATCCGGCTGGGGAGCATCATCTGGCTGTGGCGAGCTATCATAGCGGCTGGGGGAGGCATCATCGGTCCGCGGGGGGGCATCATTCTTGCTGGGGTTGCATCATCTGGCGCTGGGGAGCGATACATCTGGGGTGAGAGGGTGCATATCTGGCTGAGGAGGCATCATCTGGGCTGGGGTATGCATTCGTTCCGGATGGGGCAAGAGCATCTGGCTGGGGAGCATCATCCGGCTGGGGAGCATCATCTGGCTGGGGAGCATCATCTGGCTGGGGAGCATCATTGGCTTGGGGAAAGCATTATCCGGGTCTGGGTTGACGTTCATCCGGCTGGGGAGTTTCCATCTGGCTGGGGAAGCATCATCTGGCGCTGGGGTGCATCATTCCCGTATGGGGGAGCTTATGTGGGCTGGGGAGCATTCTCTGGCGGGGAGCATCATAGGCTGTGGGGAGCATCTCATCTGGATGGGGCTGCATCATCCGGCTGGGGAGCATCATCCGGCTGGGGAGCATCATCCGGCGGGGGAAGCATCGTATTCTGGTTGGGGAGCATTATCCGGTGGTGGAGCGTTCATGTGGCTGGGTGAGATTCATCCGACTGGTGGCGCTGTATTCCCGCTGGGGTTTGTATCATTTGGCCTTTGCCTAAAAAGAATCCGTGTATAGTGAATAGTATATGTAGTATCAGTGTAGATGAAGCATCATATGCTGCCGTTATCCCCCTCAGCTGACCGGCTCCGGCATTGGCTCCACAGCTCACGTGACACTCGTTGCGAGATCTTAGATCTTCTTGCCAGTTACTGTTCGGTGCTCTGAGGCCTGGCGTCGGGTCCTGTTAATTCACAAGCGCCCCCCCCGCGGCCCGTCCCCCCTCCCTCAGACCACTAGTCATAGGAAGGCTTGAGCTCCTGCCAGCCAGTATTGATTTTTCATTTCCCATAGTCTCTACAAGCTGAGTGGACATGAAAAGTTTAAAAAATCACTTCGCGTCAGTCTGAAAGTGGAATTAATAGAACTGCACCAGGGAAGGTACTTTGTTTGAAGGGGTCAAGGATGGTGTTAGCTTTCCAAGGATTTTAAAACACTATTCCTCCCCGACATAGCCGTGACATATAGGGTTTCCTAGTTGTTATCAGGCCTGAGATCCGCTTGGAACAGCAGGTTGTGTGAACCACTGTCGGCATCGACACAATCGTTGTTCATTCAAGACCAATGTGCAGGCAGCAGTGTTACCTGGAGAGACGTCTGGGTGAGAGGTCCTTCAACATGTGGTGGTTGCTGGCAATTAATGGGTTGTTCCCACCATAGACTTTAATGGCAAATCGATAGGATGTGTCATCATAGACTGATAGTTGTAGGTTCCACCTCTATGAACCATATCTATCTCCAGGGTAAAGGGGGAACCACCATAATGTTCAGTTTGCGAATGGAGATCCGTGTTAAATTGTGCGATCGATGTCTCCTCCATTCTGATCTATGGGATGTCACCGCTGTGTACAGGGCGAGCGTGTGTTCTCCGTTGTGTTCTATGGGAGTTTCCTCAGTACAGGGGAGAGCTGTGTTCTGCCATTCTGGTCTATGGGTGTTCCCAGTACGACGGGGGAGCGCTGTGTTCTCCAGTTTTCTTTTCTATAGATTGTTCCCAGTACCAGGGGAGCGCTGGTGTTCTCCAATCTCTTGTCGTCTATTGGGATTCCCAGTTACCAGGGGAGCCATGTGTTCGTCAATTCTTGTTTCTATGAGGAGTTTCCCAGTACAGGGAGCGCTGTGTTCTCCGATTTTCTGCTATATGGGAGTTCCGGTAAGGGGTGCGCTGGTGTTCTACAGTTATGTTCTATGGGATGATACCAGTACAGGTGGAGCGTGTGTTCTCTCATTTGTTATATGGGAGTTCCACATACAGGGAGCGCTGTGTTCTACAGTCGTTCTATGGAACGTTCACCAGTACAGCGGATGCGAGTGTGTTATTCTGTTGACATTCTGTTCTATTGGAGGTTTGCCCGTACAGGGGAGCGCTGTGTTTAGCAGTCCTGTTCTAATGTGAGTTTGCAGTACAGGGGGTAGCGTGTGTGATTCTCTCCATTATGCTCTTGGAGAACGTTCCCAGGTAAAGGGGGTCGCGCTGGTTTCTCTCTGATTCTCCTCTATGGGAGTTCCCAGTACCAGGGGAGGGTTGTGTTCTCCATTTTGTTATATGGGAGTTCCCAGTACAGGGGATGCGCTCGTGTTCTCCATTTGTTCTATCAGGTGATTTTGTTTCCTCCGTACAGGGGAGCCTCTGTGTTCTCCATTCTGCACTCTATGGGACGTTCCCAGTACAGGGGATCGCTGTGTTCTACAGTTCTGTTCATATTGTCGGAGGTTCCCAGTCACAGTGGTGGCGCTGTGTTCTCTCCATTCTTTTTCTCGTCATGCGGAGGTTCCCAGTACCAGGTGGAGCGCTGCGTGTTCTTACAGTCTGTTCTATGGGAGTTCCCAGGACTGGGGCGTTCAGCGCTGTGTTCTCTCCTCATTCTTTTGTTCTATGGGAGTTCCCGAGTGCAGGGGAGCGCTGTGTGTCCCCCATTCTCTCTATGGGAGGTTACGTAGGGGAGCGCTGTGTTCTTCCATTTCCTTATGGGAGTTTCCCAGTACAGAGGGAGCGCTTGTGTTCTACATTTCTGTTCTATGGGTGTTGTCCCAGTTACAGGGGAGGCTGTGTTCTCTCCCATTCTGTCTCTATGGGAGTTCCCAGTACAGGGTGAGCGCCGGCGGTTCCCATTCTGTTCTATGGGAGTCTCAGTACAGGGTGGGATAGCACTTTGTTCTCCATTTGTGTGCTATGCGCTGGTTCCCAGTAAAGGGGATGCGCTTGTTCTGTCCATTCTGTTCTATAGGAAGATCCCGTGTACAGGGGGAGCGCTGTGTTCTCCAGTTCTGTTTCTATGGGGTTCCCAGTTCCTCGGGTAGCGCTGTGTTCCCCAATTCTGTTCACGTTTGGAGTGCGCGCTCAGTTCAGGGTAGCACTTTGTTCTTCCATTCTGTTCTGTTGGGAGTTCCCAGTACAAGTGGAGGCGCTGTGGTTCTGGCTTACATGTCTGTTCGTATGGAGTTCTCTTCCCATGTACAGGGAGCGCTGTGTTGTTCTCCGCATTCTGTTCTATGGGAGTTCCCTAGTACAGGGAGCAGCACTGTGTTCCTTTCATTGTACCTCTATGGTGACTTCCTGTGTGTGACAGGGGTGAAAACAGCGCTGTGTTCTCTCTCTGTTTCTGTTCTATGGGAGTTACCCAGTGTACAGGGGATGCGACGTTTGTGTTCTCTCATTCTGTTTCTATGGGAGTTACCCAGTACAGGGTGAGCGCTCTGTGTTTTCGCTCCATTCTGTTCTATGGTGTTACCATTACTGGGAGCGCGCGCGTTTTCTCATTCTGTTCTTTGGGAGTTCTCAGTACAGGGGTGTAGCGGCTGTGTTCTACCATTTGTTCTATCGGGAGTTCCAGTACAGGAGGGAGCGGATGGTGTCTCCACGCCTGTTCTGTTTGAGGGTTCCAATTACTGGGGAAGAACTGTGTTACTCGCATTCTGTTGCTATGGGATGTTTCTTGTTGTTAGGTGGCAGTGTGTTTGTTTGTGACTCAGTACTAGCTATCGCTCGTGGTGGGGAGTGCCTACCAGGTCACTTTGTCCCCTGGCGACGACTTGCTTGCGTTGTGCGGCTGATGGTGCACAACTTTATGGTAGTGTTGTCGTAGCCTGGGACTGGCAAGTAAGTCAGGACAGGCGGCAGAGATTCCTGGTCAAGGGACAGAGGCAACTGGTATGGTACACAGTAGTCATATCTGCGAACCAATTCAGAAACACTTTTTATCAGTTCGGCTGTCAGTTGCACTAAAAAGATCTGGCTTAGGGAATCAGGAAAGAGGGCTGGGGTTTGTTTAAATAGGCCATCAGCGTCCAGGTGGATCACCAATCACTGGTGCGTATGGCTGTACAATTTAACAGACCGGTCCCCATCTCCTTGGAAGCATGCACCGTGCTGGAAGGTAGAGGAATCGGCTGGAGCGCAGACAGGTGAGTAGCTGCGGAAAGGAAAGGTGACACGTGCTATGCCCGTGGCCCCAAACATGCGGGGACGCTGTTTGCGCGTCAGGACTCGGGTGTGCATCGTGTGACCCAGCGGTGAGGGTTTGGCAGGGAGTACCAATGGACCTGTGTTCCTTTCTTTCGATATGGTAATGGTTCAAAAGAAGGTTACCCTTTTGAACTTTTCAGATAGCAAAAAGGAAAATGTTACTCCAACGTGTGAACCCAGCCTTAGAATCGAATGTGTTTGGGGGCTGCCCAATTGTCCATTGGAAAAAACAATGATCACTCTTGTAGTTTTTAAGGATACCTGACTCTTTGTTCCCCTCCTGATAAGCACCGTCTCTTGTTGCTGTTTATCACCCTCTCCCAATGGCAAGAAACACGCAAAATTATACTTTCTTTACTGTGTAGTGAGCAGTGCAGACGATAACGCACGTTGAAGTGCTTTGTTGAAGCTAAAAGGAAAAATACTCTTGACCCTTGAAAGGATAAGGATAAAAAAAACTAAAGAAACTAACAATGGTGGAATTTTTTTTTTTAATGTTCTCTTCCCAAACAAATGAATCAAAGCTGTACATTGTAAACACTCCAAAGCGGCGCTGCTAAAAATGACAACTTGTACTGCAAAGAAGACATGGATTCTGAGATGGAAACATGAAAATGTTATGAAAAAAAATTAAAAAATCATTTTGATATGTTCAAAGATGTTGTCTGTCTCATTTGAATACACTTTGTTTAGCATACTGACGGCCTGATAAAATTAAAAGAAAAAAAATCTTATACTCACCTCTCCTCTCCCCTGCGCCCCAGCACTGCCGCCATCCTCTTTCTCCGTCGGTCTTCTGTTTTCCTTCTGGCTCCGGCCGAATGGGGTGTTCCCTTCTGAATGGTGACTTCAGATGGGCTGCACTAGTCCTCTGCTATTGCCTGACATTTGGTTCGGCTGTGAAGCCAGGTGTATATCGTTAACGATGGAGGAGTGAGGTAAAGAAGTGAGGATGGTGGAGTTGCTGGAATGCAGCTGAGAGGAGAGGTGACTATGAGCTTTTTTTGTATTTTATCAGGCTCTTAGAATGCTACATTAGAGTAGAAGTTTAGCATAGAATATTAGAATGCTAAAAAAAAGATATGTTTACAATCCAATGAACAACATATTTAAGTAAAAACACACTTTATTGTATCCTGATTAAAAACATAATTAAAAAGCAAAAATTGACAACACACATATAAATAAGCTACACGTTTCAAGCCAACACAATGCTCACAAGTAGAGCCCTATGGGCTGTTTGGCTAGAAACTGCACTAGACGTTTATATTGTGCATTGTCAATTTTTGCTTGTTTTAATCGTTATTTTATCCAGGATACAAGTGTATAGTGCGCTTTTGTGTGTACCATATTCTTTTTGCACGAGTGCTGGGAGAAATGTTTCCTTTGGATTCATGTTTATACCCTCATTGCAGCCTGAGGCCTCTTCCCTGCACCATTACTGACATTGGACATTATGGTTTGAGCCACAGGTGAGCGGCCTTTCCTGTTTTTTTGTGAACATCTTTAAGTCTCATAATAGACCTGGCAACTAAGGGGTTAAAGGGAACCTGTCACAGTGAACTGCAGACGGCACCTCATAGAAAGAATGAGCCGAGCAGACTGATACTTAATTTTGTAAGGGAAGTTTCAGTAGAATTTATTCATTTAAATCCCTGCTTATTCTAAGTTAAGGAGTCCAGTGGGCGGTCTTCTTTGTATCAGTGTGCCCACAGAAACGGCTGTCAACCCCTCATAAGCCCGCCCACTGGACTCCTTAACCTAAAATAAGCAATAAATTAAATGAAAAAATTACAAGTTCTACTGAATCTTCCCTTACAAAACTAAGGGCAACAACGATGAATTCACATGCGGTATTTCTTTGCCGTATATTGTGCCAACAAACTGCTCTATAGATGGTGCAACACATTCTAATGTGCCAATGTTTGATGTGAAAATGCCATACAGACTCCGGCGCATTAAACTCTATGCACCATACAATGTTTGGCGCATTACACTTTTATTCATACTGTCGTATTATACACTCTATATCTATTCAGAACTGGTTTGTTGGCGCCAGATTAAAAAAAAAATGGTGCATGCGAATTCATAGATGCCGCCCTAAGTATCAATCTTCTCAGATCTTTCTCCTCTGTAACATGCTGCCTACAGATCACGCAATGGGTTCCCTTTATCCCCTTAGTGACCAGGCCTATTATGGGACTGAAAGACGCGGTTCATTTGATTTTAAGTAAATATGTATATATATATTCGAATTCTATTCTAATATTCCATTCTAATTAAGCATTCTACAATTCTAATATTATTTTCTAACTATTCATTCTAATATTCCATTCTAATTAAGAATTCTAAAACTCTAATATCCTATTCTGATTAAGCATTCTAATATTCTGATATTCTGTTCTAATTTAGCATTCTAATATTCGAATTTTTCATTATAATACTCTATTCTTTAGCATTCTAATACTCTAATTTTCCGTGATAATACTCTATTCTGTAGCATTCTAATATTCTATTCTAATTAAGCATTTCAATATTCTGATATTCTATTCTAATTAAGCATTCGAATATTCTAATTTTCCATTCGAATACTCCATTCTGTAGCATTCGAATATTCTATTCTAATTAAGCATTCTAAAATTCAAATATTCCATTCTCATTAAGCATTCTAATATTCTGATATTCTGCTCTAATTTAGCATACTAAAATTTTAATATTCCATTCTAATATTCTGATATTTTATTCTAATTAACATTCTAATATTCCATTCTAATATTCCATTCTAATATTGCATTCGAGCACTCTATTCTTTAGCATTCAATTATTCTACTTTAATGTTCTATTCTAATTTAGCATTATAATATTCTGATATTCCATCCTAATTTATTATTCTAATATTCCATTCTAATATTGCATTCTAACACTCTATTCTTTAGCATTCAATTATTCTATTTATTTTCTTATTTTCAATAAATTTTTTTAGCATTATAATATTCCAATTCTAATAGTAGCCTTACATTAATTCAAATATTCTTTTAATTTCTTTTCCTAATTTAGTTTCTAATATTGCCACTTCTAATTAAGCCTTACTAACAAGTTCAATGTGACATATCCCTTTAGGTAGATCTTAGCATTGATCTTAGAGGATCTTATCCAAGAATCGTGCTCTATACTGATCCCAAAGAAAAAACAATGCTCCAAAAATTCACCCGTAGAATGTATCGCCTTATTTATATGCAATTGTAGTACCAGCAACCACCCCCTTCATGCATGCGAGTGGTTGTTTTTTTGGTATTTTTGCATTTATGCAATCTCCCCATGGGATTATACTTGGGGGCTTTTCTACTTGCTGGTGTGAACAGGTATTAAGTTAATGTGCAGTTTTTTTATCATCTAATTTCTCCTAGTGGGTGGGGTGTGTGAGCTGCTGCTCAGCAATTAGCTGCACCTGTTAATTTTTCCCAGGTAGCAAATAGGCCAGAAAATGCCGCTACTGGGTTCGTTAGTCCAGAAATTGAGCTGTGAATATGGCCCAAAAAATTGCAATATCCCCATGCATTATACTATGGCTTTTTTGCATGTGGTGTAACGGGGATTAAGTTAAGGTGAGTTTTTTTATCTCTAAGTTCCTTGCAGTAGGGGTGGATGCTGCCAGCAATTTTCTGCATTTTAATTTTTTCCCGGTAGCCCATAGGCCAGAGATGCCTGTGCTGGGTTCGTCTGTCCACCATTACTGTGAATATGGCCCAAAAATTGCATATCCCCCATGCATTATACTATGGCGTTTTTGCATGCTGTGTGAACAGTAAAAAAAATTTAAGTTAAGTCATTTCTGTATCATCTAATTTTTCCTCTACATAGGGGTGTAGCGCAGCTCACATTTAGCTGCAACCTGATAATTTTTCCCAGTAGCCTATAGGCCAGAGATGCCTGCTGCTGGGATCAGGTCTTGGTTCCAGCCTTTGACTGTGGAATTTGCCCACAAAAATGTAGTATTTTTTGTAGGAAATTATCAGGAGAGCCTCCTCCCCAATGGTTGTAAACACTCAAAATCCCACATATCTCTATGTCAATAATTTGGGTTCATTTCATTTGTGCAGAAATGATCAGTGATCCCGATACCGATAATGTTGCCCTCCAGATTGTACTATAAGGCTTGGTGTGGAGATGTGCAGTACCCTGCATAGTGCAGAGTAGATATGAAGCGCGTTGCCACAATGATTATGAAGAAAATACCCCGAGTCCAAGTCGCTCACTCCGCCACGCTTCTCAACGGGACGTTGTGTGCACTAGACACAATTTCCCTCTGCCTGCCGCCCCTGTCCGCTCCCGGCCTCCAGCCGCTTCACTTGTCACACCAGAGCTTATCGGGTTCCAGGCCTTCCCGGGGCCACAGGCGAGAGCCCCATGTAATTTGCCCTCGTCTTTCTATGGATGGCCGGCACAACTAATCCTTTGCCTTCGTGTATATAAATGAGCGGCAGCGTCTGTGGGCCTGTGAATTGGTTGAGTAAAATCGTCCTATCGATCATCTCCGTGCAGAAAGCTGATCTGAATCATCCATTACCTCTGAGAGCTCGGACCTGCAGGGCTGACACACACAGAATTGGATGCGTACCAGACATCCCATAATAACCCGCGCGGCCAAAAGTCAGCACTAACTGCTTCATCCCCTTGCAGACCTTCTCCTCCCTCCAGTAATTTCTTTACGTTTTGCGCGGTAATGATCCGACGACTCCAGGCCTAACGGCGTTTATTATAGGGGTTTTTTTTCAGATATGTCTGATTTTAATAAATGAGTATAATAAAAGCAATTCAGAAAGAGAGACACACAAAAAGGAAGTTACTTCCAGCTGGACCCCGAAAAAAAGAAAGCAAAAATAGCCGAATATTTCCTCATGGAGAAACTGTAGGAAAACTTAAAGTAATAAAAAAGCATGGAGACAGGGCCACTTTTTCCATTGGCACACTAAGCATAGCCCGGGGGCCCCACAAGTAGACCCCACGTGTGTATGTATGTCCCAGGATACAAGAACATACCCTGAATCCCTTGGGTGGCTTTCTTATTTAATCTGTGTGAGTTGTGGTTGGAAACGTACAAAACCAAGTGATAAAGCCAAAGGCTTCCCTGCCTTGCCCGAATAGTCTTCATCTTCCATTCCAGACATAATGTGTATAAATTGGTGTGCTTGGTGCTAGATGCAGGGCTGGACAAGATTAATGGTGCTCCCAGTTAAGACAGGCATAAATGCCCCCAAGATAAAATTCACCCACTCCTAGCCTCCTTGTGCCACCGTTGTTCCTGAGATTAAGTGTGCCCTAAGATGTTCGCCTACCTTAGCCCTGACCCATCTCCCTCCCCTGGCTAGATCAATGCCTTTTTTTGGCCTGGGAAGTAAGTGTATCCTAGCGGATCGCACTACCCATCGTCCCGCCCGGCTAGAAGCATGGCCTAGTGTGATGTCATTAATATTGGCTGTTAAGAAACACTCTGATGGAATTGTCCCCAAAATCCCCAAAAAAATTCCTTCCAAAAGGAGAACTGGATTATTATTAAAATGTATTTTAAAGTAAAATTAATTCCAGGGCGCTGTACATTCGTTACATACGTAAAGAAGGATGGATAATAACACCAATCCTGAATATACACCAGCAGCAATCCAGATATAAATCATATAGGGCGTAAATGTAAAACTGCAAAAACTGAAGACCGATAATAAAATACCGGTCGGATTTTATAACAGAATCCAACATTCAATTTACTTATCAATCAAACATGCTGGACAAAGGTATTCTGAGCCCTATGGAAATAGGCATGTATGCCCCACCCTTCCCTTCCGCATGTAAATTCAAACCCACACCATACTATTATGCAACCCTTCCGTGTGGATGAAGTGAGTCCCTAGGCATCACCTCCATTCGCCTACCCGTTGTCCCGGCCCTGCATTAAAACAAAGCCATATACCCTACCCCCCCCCCAAAGGGTGCTCAATAGGGGCAAAACGCAGTACCCTTCAGGGCCCTGATGCAAAAAGGTGCAATACACTACGCAAATCCCTAAAGAAGCATCTAAGCTATCTACATACATGAAAAAACTTATAGACTCTCAGTTCATCATATCATGATCAGAACGAATGTTTTTAAGCTGCCCTCACGACTCAACGTGTCTCAAATCGGGCAGTCCTATCCTATCTTTACTCTCAACAGCCAATCACTCTCACTGTACACCGCCACCATTATTCAAGTATGAACAAAATAAAATACACCCAACCTGCAAACTCCCTCTTATGACAGCCTGTGAGAGTGCGGAGGACAGAACCCAAAATGAAGCACCCCTGCCTTCCATTATAGGTTAAAATCAATGTCCCCCCACCCCACACCTAGAGAAATACTATGTTTCAGCACACGACTAAACATTTCTGTAAAAAAAAAACTATGCAAACCCTGGTGCCACCGGCAGGCTGCGCACACATTAATAATACATGTACCAACCACACAAACAGCCGTGCAGCGGCACATTTCTGCAAAAAGGCAATACACTACGTCAAATCCCTAAAGAAGCATTTATGCTATTATCAGACATGAATAAAACTCTGAACTCTCGGTTCACATTCATATCAGAACATGTTTAACTGCCCACTGACTTCAACGTGGTCTCATAAGCCGGACTGCCCGATTTGAGACCACTTGAAGTCGTGGCAGCTTAAACATGTTTCCTGATCATGATTATTGGAGACTGATCCAAAAAGGGCCCGTTGATATGGTAAACAATAGGAACTATAATTGTGGGACGCCGCATGTTGCTTTTGGCATGTATGGGGTCCAGAAATGCTGATAGATACGATGAGGCAGCCACCCTACGAACTTATTAATCCTGAAGCCTAACCAGAGACCGCGTAGCACATGATGGGCCTCTGGCCATAGTCACTGCAGTTCCCTGCGGCCAAATACATACAATCACACGTATGTCTGGACACCGGCAAGCCGCAGCCCTACATATACTATTTGCATCGCAGTATCCTTTGGCTCCCTTCTCCACCATGGAGGTTTTGACTGTTTTGCATTTCCCTAAAAATACAAGCGTTAAATAAGCAAAGCCAACAAATGGATCCAAGGTATGTTTCTTGTATTCCTGGGACATACATACATCACCTGGGACCCCTATACTTGTACGGCCTTCCCAGGCAACTAGTGTGCCGAATGGAAAATATGGCCCTGAACCTAACCACTGAGCAACTGCCCTGACAAGGACAACCCTGTCCAGAACCTCGTCCTACACACTCTGTCCCTAACTATATCCCCTATTGGGACAATATGCAGTTTTATTAAAAGTTAAGTTTTATATTACACCCTCTATTATTGATATTGGTGTTTAGATATATAACATAAGACAAAACAAAGTACTTTGGCAACACTAAATGAATGGTCCAGAGAACGAGAGGTCCCGGCAGCAAAGCTTAACAATACTACCAAACTACCTCCACTGGCATCCAGATTCCTACACTTCTGCCACAGGTCATGTACCTGCCCGCGAATACAGATTCCTCACTGCTGCCACTAGGTCATGGTGATCCGCAGCTGAATACAGGTTTTCATCACTGCTGAACAGGGTCATGATTACCCTGCAGGCTGAATACCAGATTTCTCACTCTCCCCTGGTTCATGTACCATGCAGGTGAATACAGATTTCTCACTGCGCCCCTGTCATGTACCTGCAGCGTATTACATATATTCTCACTGCTGCCCCTGGTCATGTGACCGCACTAATACGGAATTCCTCACTGCTCAACTGGTCATGTGATCCCACGAGAATACAGGATTTCTCAGCTGCTGAACAGGGTCATTGACTGTCACTGAAACTACAGATTCTCACTGCTGCCTCCTGGTCATGTGACCTGCAGTGAAATACGGATCTCTCACTGCTGCCCCTAGGTCATGTACCTGCTAGTGAATACAGAATTTCTCAACTGCCTCCACTGGGTATGTGACCTGCACTCGAAGACAGAGTTTCTCACTCTGGAACAGTGTCAGTGGACCTGCAGCGATACAATTTTCTCACTGGTGGCACTGTCATGTTACCTGCACTTAATACAGGTACTCACTGCAGAACTGGTCATGTACCTTCAGCTAATTACAGGGTTGTCTCACTGCGAGCCAACTGGTCATGTGACCAACACTCTGATTGCGGAAAAACAACTGCAATGGTGGTTGTGTGACCGCTAAGTATGAATCTCCTCTGCATTTCTATGAATTCAAAATCAGTCGCATGTGAATGCATATAGAGACACACACTAACCTTCACATCAAAGACACATGTCCTATCAGCAATCAGTAGGGAGCATGTCATGTGACCTGAACAAACCTGTTGCATCAGCCAGAAATTCTGTATGCCAGCTGCAGGTAAAGCAATTACTGGTACGGAAAGTGTATCTAAAAAAAAGCAATTTCTGATAACTAGGGTAAAAAAAAACTGGTGTGATCTTTTAAAAGTTACATTTTATTGTTGTAGATTGTAATCTTTTGCAGAAGGCAATTTCTAATAAATTATGGAGCAAGCTAGCCTTTACCCCAATTCACCCTTCTACATTCTATATATGCCCACTGATGAGTTCTGCTCCTGCTGAATGAAACGCGTTTGGGATTTTATTAATGTATATTAATATATTTTGATAAGTAAATTGAAAATTTTGTTGCTGTTATAAAATTTTGCAAATTTAAGGGTTTTTTAAGGGTTTAAGTTTACGGGGCCGCTCTTGTCAGAGCGAGAAACTTTAAAAAATTTATTAGAGGTTTTCCCTAAAAGGGGCCGGTAAAATTTAGTTACACCCTTTTGCCCATTTAGGGGCGGCCCTTTGGGAGGGTTTTAAAAAAGCCCGTGGGATTTGTTTTAAAATAATCTGGGCCGGTTTTTTTTATAAACCCTTTTATTTTTCGGGGGCGGAATGTCCCGGGTTTTTGGATTCAGGGTTTTCCCCCCTTTTCCCTTGAAAAAGTACCATTTCCCCCCGGAAAAAGATATTTCCAAAATGTCGAAAAAACCCAGCTGCGTAGAAAAAAAGCCCCGGATTTTCTATTGAAGTCCCATGGGGGGTGGTTGCAGCGGTTTTCAGATTTTTTAAAGCCCTTTGGAAAATTTTTAACCCTTGCGGGGTGTAACAGTCTTTAAAAAAACCTAGGGTGACAAAAAATGATTTTTTGGCGCCCGGGGGTCCTTTTTTTTTTTGCAAATTTTGAGATAGAATTTTGCTGAATCTACGAACCCCCGTTCTACGGGGGGCAAAAAATAAAGGCCCCCATTTCTAGTAAAAAACGACATCTCTGGGTCAGGGGAAAAACCCCCTTTTAAAAGTGCTCTTTCCTGGGGGCCCGCAGTAATGCGCTTGGTTTTTCCTTTTTGAGGCTAAAAAATGTGTAACTACGTTGTAGTGCAACACGTCTCCAGGCCCCGTTTCCCGAAACCAGGCGGTTTACAAAAACGCTCTTTCAATTGCCAAAAAACGGTTTTTAAAAAAATTTTAGCGAGCCGTTATTTAAAGTTTTCCCATTTAAAATTTTAAAGCTAAAGGAAATAAGAACAAAAGGGACCACGCTTTTTTCCCCGGGGAAGTGCCCCCCTTTTCGGGGTATCTACTAGTGCCTTCCTGGATATCGGGGAAAGAAAGGCCTGAATTTTTGGTGCTCCCCTTTGGTTTTGTTTTTTTTGTGGATTTAAAATTTAAATTTTTAAAAATTATGGTATTTACCCCACAGGCCCCCTTTTTTTGGTAAAACATGTTTTCCAAAATGCCCCGTTAAAAACTTAATTTTTAATCAGCCCCAAAAAACTTTGGGGGCAAAAAACAGTGATTTTGGCTTTTAGAAAAGGGGCAAAGGGCAATCTCCTTGGGGTTCAAACCCCAGCATCCCGTTTGGGGAAAAAGGGGTGATTTGAGTGCCTTTTTAACGTTTGGGATGGTTGTTTTGGGGCCAAAAGGGCTGGTCGAGTTTTTTCAGAAAACTGCTGATCTCCCGGGATTTTCACGGGAAAAACCCCTCTTAGGGTTTTTCAGAGATTTGGGGCCCCAAAAAAAGGAAAAAAAAATCCAGTGAGCGGCAGTTCCCGTGGGCGGAAAAGCCTGGTCTGAATCTCGATTTCTCTGCGGGCATTCGGATTTAGGGTCAGAATTTGGGTCAACAAACATTTTAAAAATGGGCCATTGCCTTGTATCAAAGGTTCAGGCTGGTGGTGGGGGTTCAGGTGTGGGGTATTTTCTTGGAAATCTTTGGGGCCCTTGGTAAAATTTGCCGTTCAACCCCCTTGTTGAATCCCCGGCCCGAGATTTAGGGGAAAGTTTGAAGGCAAAAGGGGGGCCCCCGTTACTGTGGGTTTTCTAAATAAAGTAGGGATTACGTTTCTTTTGTTGCATCTTAGTTGCACAAATTATGACCAAATTACCCCAACATGTTTCAATCTCCCTTAAGATGATAAATTAAAGATCTCCTCAGGGGACAATTAATTAAGAGTATAATTTAAAATACTATAGACATAATGAAGTAGAAAGCCCCGGCATTGACCAAATGGAGTAAAGAAAAAATTGGACCCAAAAAGGTAGATACAAAAGGTTCGGTGCGGGGGGGCGGAAGTCGGAAAACAGCGCCGGAAACCCCCTTATAGACACAGCCAAGCTCGGGCGAAACTCTCCAATTTGCTTTGTCGTGAAGCAGCGGTGTCAGTACATATTTAAAAGTGTCCGCCTTGTGAATCTTGTTTCACGGTTTAATAAACAGCTCGCATGCCTTCTGACGCAGAAGATGAAGTGCTGTCGCTGTCACTCGGCGTGGGGTTAATGCAGCCCTCTCCTAGAGAGGCTCCTGCAGATTATGTATTATTTACACATTGTAAGTTTTTTGGGCGAGGGAAGACAGATAGGAGTGCGAGCACCTGTGCGGGACGGAGGGGCGCCGAGGCCAGACACCTACCTGTCATTTAGCACGCCCGAGTAGGGGAATGTGGAAGAGCCGCTCTGGCACATGATGTCTAAGCTCACAGCGGCTGTTGCTCGGGTTTTTAATGCTGGAGAACAAATGAAATAATCATGGCACTTTTGCTCGATGTTTTTTTCTGGGGTTCAAAATTTTTTCCGATGCCTCAGTGGGGTAATTTTTTAAAAAATTTTTGATGTCAACCCGTCCCAAAAATATTGCTGTTTAAAAGCACGGGGGCTGAACCTTGAGGTGCTGAGGAGAAGGAAAGGTAGAGGATCATTAGGGTTTAGGAATGAGGAGGTTTATGTACTAGCCGGTAGGGGGAAAAAAAAAAAAGGGTATTTGAATTAAAGGGCTTGGCCAGTAAAAAAAATAAATAAATTATATTGGGGGGCCCAAAATAGACAAAAGAAGGGCCCTGTCCATTCACTTTTAAGGAGCGCAAGTTTAAAATTTGGGTGCCACCCTCCGAATGCTTTTTTTTAGAGGGGCTATTCAAATAAAAAAATTTTACTGGGGCCAAAAAAAACAAAGAAGGGCTCCCGCCCATTCACTTACAATGGAGCGCAAGTTCAATATGGCTGACCCCCACCCCCAAATGCCTTTATTTTTAGGGGTTTGTTCAGAAAAAAAAAATTATATTGGGGCCAAAATAAAAAAAAAGATACTTACCCTTTTCCCCCCACCCATTTCACTCCCCCAGTTTCCCCCAGTCGCCTTCGCGATTGTTGGGTTCTTACCCCTTATACAAAGGAGAGGCTCATACTCCATTTACTTACAATGGAGCACAAGTCCAAAATGGCCGACCACCCACCCGAACTGCCTTTACTTAGAGGGGTTGTTCAGTAAAAATATAATTATATTGGGGCCAAAATAGACACAAGAAGAGGCTCCTGCTCCATTTACTTAGCTGGGCCTTCATGGCTGTCATTCTTGAGCTCCTCTTGACTTCCAGGTTCTCACCCTTACACAAAGGAGAGGCTCCTACTCTACTTACTTACAATGGAGCACCTTCCCCAAATTTGGGGGCTCCCGCCCAAAATTCTGCCACCCACCAAACTGCCTTTATTTAGAGGGGTTGTTCAGTGAAAAAAATTATATTGGGGCCAAAATAGAGAAAAAAAAGAATAAATTACCATCGTTCACCCAAATTTCGAGCTTTCCAGGAAAATATCTTTATGATTTTGGGGGTTACCCCTTAACAAAGGAAAGCTCTGTCCATTTACTGACTAAAACCAAGTCCCCAAAAGGGCTGACCCCCCACCCCCAAAATGCCTTTTTTTAGGGGGTTGTTCAATTAAAAAAAAATTATATTGGGGCCAAGATAGACACAAAGAAGAGGCTCCTGCTCCATTCAATTTCAAAAGGGCGAAGTTCAATATGGTGACCACCCCCCCGAAATCTTTTATTTGAGGGGTTGTTCAGTGAAAAAAATTATATTGGGGCCAAAAAAAAAAAATAAAAAAGAATACTTACCCTTTTGTCCCCCAATATTTCACTTTCCAAGCTCCCCCTGGGTCCTCTCATGATTGCTGGTTTCTTACCCTTTTTAAAAGGGGGGGGCTCCTGTCCATTCACTTAAAAAGTTCAATTTTACTGACCCCCAACCCGACTGCCCTTTTTTTAAAGGGGGGGTCCAATAAAAAAAAAATTTTTGGAACAAATAGAACAAAGAAGAGGCTCCTGCTCCATTTACTTAAATGGGCCTTCGCGGCTGTCACTCCTGAGCTCCTCTGGACTTCCAGGTTTTCAACCTGACAAAAAGGAAGAGGCTTGTGCTCCATTTACTAACAATGAAACGCAAGTCCAAAATGGCTGACCACCCACTGAAACTACCGTTACTTAGAGGGGTTGTCCAGTAAAAAAAAATTATATTGGGGCCAAAATTAAAAAAAAAGAATACTTACCTATCTGTCCTCCACCGTGTCCCCCTCCCGAGGGTTCAATGAGCGCCCCTACATGATTGCTGGATTCTTACCCCTTAACAAAGGGGAATTTGCTCCCCTTTACTTACAATGGGCGCAAGTTCAAATTTTGGGTGACCCCACCCCCCCCCAACTGCCTTTACTTAGAGGGGGTTTTTCAGTAAAAATATAAATTATTTGGGGCCAAAATGACACAAAAGAGGCTCTGTCCATTACGGGTGGGCCTTCGCTGCTGACACTCCTGAGCTCCGGGCGAGTCGTTCTTCTTGACTTCCAGAGTCTCACCCTTATAGAAAGGAGAGGCTCGTGCTCTATTTACTTAAAAAAAAGAGCCAAGTCCAAAAGGTTGAAACCCCCCCACCCAAATGTTTTTTTTAGGGGTTGTTGTTAAAAAAAAAATAGGGAAAAAAAAAAGAATACAACCTAAGCCCCACCAAATTAAATCCCACTTCACCCCCAGCCTCTTCCTGATTGTTTGGTTCGACCCCAAGTAGAGGGAGGCTCTTGCTCCATTATTACAAGGGAAGCACGCCCCTAGTGCGACCCCCAATGCCCCAGCTAAATTTTTTAAAGGGTTGTCCAGTAAAAAAAAAAATTAAGTGGGGGCCCAAAATAAAAAAAAAAAAAATCCCTTGTCCCCCAATCGGTCCCCCCGGGATTCTCCCCGGGCTTCGGTTTTCCCCTGCAAAAAGGGGGGGTTTTTCCCTTTTATAAAAGAAAAGCAATTTTAAAAAAAAGGTGCACCCCCCAAAATTTTTTTGCCAGAAAAAAAATTAGTTGGGGCCAAAAAAAATAAAAAAAACTTTTACATCTTTCCCCACCCCCCCAAAACCCCGCCCCCCCTCCCAAACCCCCTTTTTTTCCCCCCCAAAAATTTTCTTTTTTTTTGAAGGGGGGAAGGGTTTTTTTTTGCATATCTATTGGGGAGAGGGGTTTTTTGTTGGGGGGCCATTTTTCTTTTGCTCTATTTTTTTTTGGGGCCTTTCCACCTTTTTTTGTTATGGGTTGGGTTTTGTGGGTTTTAGGGTTTTGGGGTTTTACAAAGGGGGGCAAAACCTTTTCCCTTTCCCCTGAAATTTTCCCCTATTTTTCCCTGAAAAGGGGGGTGGGATTTATGGGGGCCTTTTTAAAAACCGAGGGAAAGGGTTTTGGTTTTAGGTTTCCCCTTTGGGGGTTTATTATTCAAGCCCATTTCCCCTTTTTTTGGGGTTTTAAAAAGTTCTTGGTCGTTGGTTCAAAAAAATTTTTTGGGCCATTTGGTTTTGGGGGCTTTTTTTCTTTTCCCCCGATTTTTATCCTTGATTGTTCTTGGGGTTTTTTTCAAAAGGGTTTGTTGTTTTGCTTTATTTGGCTATGGGG
>JAODAL010040347.1:0-36989 GCA_025379985.1 Phyllomedusa bahiana
CAACAAAGGGTTTGTCTAAAATTTTTCCCACCGACTCTTGGCTGGGGTTGTCAGATGTCATCTGGGAGGAAGTGGATGACCTAGTAAACCCAAATCAAGAACCCTTGGGTTGCTAGTCAGCACACGGGCCGCTAGATGACAGCGGCAGTTGTGGCTTCCCCAAAGTGACCCCTGCTGCGACTCCCTTGTTGTGCTGGACCTGGGCCTCCCTCCAGGAATGTTTGTGCCACTGCCACTAGCAGGTGAAGAGCCTGCCACCTCTCTGACATACTGTTTGTTCTAAAATGTAAAGACACTGTTTGATGAAGATATCTGTATATGATAAATACACACCCTGTATTTGACTCCAAATGAACCCGTAACAAGCTTGGGTAACCTTGGATATGAATTGTGCTCCAAATGGCCCAGGAAAAATTTACTTGTATGTGCCGTTTACAAACACTGTGAATTTTACAGAATATAAAAGCAAAACAGGCTTAATTAACCTTCGATTATGAATTATGCTACAGGCATAATTTATTTTTGGCGGGGAAAAAGAACGTTTCTTTTAGTGACCACAACAGCAGAACAATGCTTAATTAACCCCTGGATCTAAATTGCGCAAAAGAAATATGCTGCCAACAATTACCAGCTTTGTAGCATCTTAAAATGGCGTGTATGTTACAGTACAAACAACAGAAAAACTCGTAATTAACCTTCGGATATGAATTTATGCTCCCAGTTCCAAAAAATTTCTTCTTTGGCGGTGTGAAAAACAACGTTACTTTTTAGTAACCACAAAAAAAGCCAAAGAAAAAAAAATTTTTTTGGCTTAATTAACCCCGGGAAAAATCTAATTAAAAATTGTGCAAAACAAATGAGCACCCAAAGATTAAGTGGTATTTGGATTGTAACAGCAACAGCAACAGGCTTAAATAACCCTTGGATATTCAATGTGCTTAAGAACTGAGCAGATAGCATTAAAATGTATATGCAGCTGAATTGGACGCACACTGGACTTCATTTCCCAAATTTACCCCCAAAATCAAAATTAGAACGTAAGAGAAGCAGTCTCTGAGACAAGCTGTGACACCCTCCAAAAAATCGCTGTATAAAGTTAGTTCTTTTGTATGAGATATCATGAGCAGTAGCAGCAGCAGCACCCTTCCCTACACGCACATTTGAGAGCGGTATGAGCTGCCAGCTTTCGTGCCCGGACTTATATAGTGCGGGTGACGTCACAGAATCCCGCCGGTCTCTGATTGGTTCATCTCTGCACATGTCATGTAGGCTAGCCTTTCTTCCTCCCAGCCCTTCTTTGCCCATGTAACGCCATGTGCTCGCAGCCATTTTATAAATTTAAAAAACACGCTTTTTTCCCCGCAAAATCACCCCAAACTTCGACTTCGTTCAGAATCGAAGTTTTCCTGAAATTCTAAACGAATTCCGCTTCGTTAGAATCAATTCGCCTATCTCTAATAGATAGATATTAGTGAAAAATAGGAAGCACTCCCTGCAATTTATATGAAGCTCGGTGCCAGCTAACATAAGACCTCTGTCAGAGGTTAATGCTTACACAAATGCTTAGACAAATGAAAAAAACTTGCAGCACTCACAAAAGTTGAAAAAAGTGGAGCTTTAGTCCATATTAACAGGCTATTGATATGGAATAAAGCTCCACTTTTTTAAACTTTTGTGAGTGCTGCAATTTTTTTCATTTGTTTATCTATTTAGATAGATAGATAGATAGATAGATAGATAGATAGATGTGTAGATAAATAGATCATCATACAGATAGATAAATATATGTAGTTAGAAAGATAAACATACAGCTAAATACACAGCTAGATAGATAGATAAACATGTAGAAAGACCGGCGTGCAGTACAAATAATGCTGTAAGAAGAAACTATTTTTAATATTTAGATTCCTAAATCTATGTTGTCTTTTGTTACACTTTGAGAACCTTTATGTAAATGCATTACACCGAAATCTGTTTTAAGCTGCTTTCTAATGGAAAGTTCAGTTAATATATTGTTGTGCATTAAAGTTAACAAATGTCCATTTACCTGTAACTGAGCAATGTAGTTTGATGCAGAAGGGATTTCTAATAATTCATATATTTTTTTATACATGCTCATGCAAATTCAAAACAAAGCATTTAGCCGTAAAAATAATTTGACACTTAATTTACAGCTCGCTTTATACATTTGCTGCAGAAATCACCTGTCACTTTTATGTGAGTTCTTTGAAAATGGAAAAAAGTTATCCGATCATAATAAACAGTAAACACAAATGCCAAAAGTATCTGTTTGTGTGATTGTGTTACTAGCTGTAATGTAGTCCTGTGTGCAGTGGGGTAAGCAAGCAGAATGGTAAGGTATATAAATGTAATTGTGTGGGAGAACAACTGTCACAAAATAACTTACTACAAGCATATTTTAGTCATGTGTTCAAAATGTATTGAAGAAAGGCATCACAGTATACATTATTAATACGGTTTAAAAAAAAAATGGCTTAAAAAGATTTACCAATCATGAAGAAAAACCTTGCAAGCCGCACAACCTTCTTTTTGGCAGATATATGTGAATATTTGGGTACTGTACAGCGATTTACTGCAACTAGAGTATTGTATGACAGTGGTGTTTAACAATTTATGACAGCATCATTTTGAGGGAATGTATTGCAGCATTAAATGAGCACTGTCTGGCTATAATAAGTGCACAGGGATTATTTAGGCATTATATGATATTATATACATTTTTTGCCATTTGAGCTTTTTATGGATGTATTTAGTGCCCTATTGATTTTATTTAGACTGTGTATAACATTATAGTTTAGGAACTGCAAAGCAGTATTATAGGGGCACTATATGGCATTATTATGTGGCCACTTTGTGGTGTTGGAATTCTGTTTTCATAAATTGATGTAACAACTTTTACCTAAAGACTCATGATCAGGAATTCCTTCCCCTTAAGGGCATATTCACAGGTAGGCAATTTTTTGCCAAAATTTTGATGACTGGAATTCAAAATATTTAAATGCAGTGTATCTACAGCATGTACATAGTAATAAAGTAGACACGGTTGGAGAAAGACACAGGTACATCAATTCCAACCTATAACTCTATACTGGGACAGTTCCCTATGATGCAGACGCCAATTGTCCCATTAAAGAGAAAAAAATGATTCCTGACTCCAAATATGGCAATCAGAATAATCCCAGTATCAACATCTTATCTGTAGAATCTAGTCCCCATAACCTGTAATATCATTACATTTTTCAGAAAAAGTCATCAAAACCCTTCTTGAACAATGAATCCAGCATCACAACCTCTTGGAGTTCCATACTCTCACTGCTCCTACAGTAAAGAATCCTTATCTGTAATGATGGTGAAACCTTCTTTTCTCTAGACATATAGGATGTTCCCTTGTGATGGTTACAGACCCAAGTGTAAATATTGCTCTTAAAGGGGTTTTCTCAGTTTAGGCTTTCGCAGACATGAGGCGTTTCTCTCTGTCTTACAGCTTCAAATCCAGGGGTGGGTCTCTCCTCGCAGTAGGCGGGTCTCTCCTCCCAGTAGGTATGTTTTCCCTCACTGAAGACTGGTGAACTCATCCCAACCCCTTCCCTGCTCCCTCTTCAGTCCTCAGTCTGTGCCAGCAGTGGGAGAGAGCGGATGAGCAGAGCTCATGCTATGGTCAGTTCTTATGCCTGGAGAGCTGTCACTTCCCTCCACAAGCTCCTTGTGACCAGAACATCTGTATTTGTGTAAATAGTTATACATACAGACAGAACTGATGAAACAAATGTGAGAAATGCAAACTGATCCCCCCTTTGTTATCAGGCAGGATGTTGAAGGGGAGCGGAATGTATAAGGGTGTGTTATATCGGGGGAGCAGAATGTATAAGACTGTGTTATATGGGTGGGAAGAGTGAATATAACAGTTAGAGACTCACATAGGTCCTTCACATAGAGCTATAACTGGGAGGGGAGCATAGAGAGTTCAGGCAACCTTCAGGCAACAGCTCAGAGGGAATGAGAGACCATGAGAACATAGACATAGACAGCACTGAGAGCCCGTTTCAGGTTAATTTTCACACAACTCAGAGGGAAGAGAGTGCAGGCAGCCAATCTCCATACAGGGAGTAGGTTCCACACAGGGGGCGTTTCCTGATAAGGATGAAAGAAATATCAGGCAGCCAATCACACCAAAGGGGCGTGGCCCAACCCCAGGCTTCAGATTTAATTCTAGAGACTCACAGATTGGCTAATATCTGCTATACTAAATAATCTAAGGCATTATGCGAAAGGGGCTGAGAAGCCCACAGCGCCCTCTGTTGGTTGTAACAAATCCTCAATTTGCTTTTGACCCACCCGCTTGAGAAAGCAAAAAGGATTTTTTAGCCCAAACCAGTATCTTCATCTCAGACAAGCTGTTTCGGGTTTTTTTTCCCCCTTCGTGGAGTAGAGAAGTACTGGTGGGTGTGTGGGAGGATTGGGTTGTCAGGAAGGGAAGACTCTCCTTAAGGAGGCACGAACGAAGGCTTTAAGAGTTTTTGTTTTGCCTTTTTGCCCTTACTTAGCATCTGCTAAACACAAAGGCATTATGGAAAAGGGGGTGGAAACCCCGCGCCCCCCTTTTTGGTTGTAACAAATCCTCAATTTGCTTTTGACCCACCCAGTCTTTAGAAAGCAAAAAGGTTTTTTAGCCAAAACAGTATCCTATCTACAGACAACACTGTTTCGGGATTTTTTTTCCCTTTAGTGCGGTAGAGAAGATATGGTGGCTGTGGGGGGAGGTCGGGTAGTAGGAAGGGAAGTTTCCTTAAGGAGGGACAAACGAACGGCTTGTAGAGTTTTTGTTTTGCCTTTTCGCCCTCTACTTGCATTGATTCACAAGGCATTATGGGAAAGGGGCTGAAAAGCCCACAGCGCCCCCCTTTTTGGTTGTAACAAATCCCCAAAATTTTCTTTTGACCACCGAGTCTTGGAAAACAAAAAAAGGGTTTTTTTAGCCAAGCCAGTATCTTTTTACAGACAACGCTTTTCGGGTTTTTTTTCCCTCTTTAGTGCGAGTGAGAAGATTGGTGGGGTGTGTGGGAGGGATCGGGTAGCTCGGAAGGGAAGATTCTTCCCTTTAAAGGGAGCACCCAACGAACGGTTGTAGAGTTTTTGTTTTTCCTTTTCCCCTCACTTAGTCTCTGCATATCCAAAACTTTTTGGGAAAGGGGCTGAGAAGCCCACAGCGCCCTTGTTGGTTGTAACAAAACCTCAATTTGTTTTGACCCACGAGTCTTGAGAAAGCAAAAAAGAATTTTTTTGCCAAAACCTGTATCTCTCATCTACAGACAACGCGTTTCGGGTTTTTTTCCCTCTCAGTGCGGTAGAAAGAACTGGCTGGGTGTGGGGGGGCACGGGTAGCTCAGGAAGGAAGATCTTCCTTAAGGGGGAGCACCGAACGAAGGCTTGTAGAGTTTTTGTTTTGCCTTTCGCCCCTTTTAGTCTTCATTCACAAGGCATTATGGGAAAGGGGCCCGAGAAGCCCAAAGCGCCCCCTTTTTGGTTGTAAAAATCCTCAATTTGCTTTTGACCCCTGAGTCTTGAAAAGAAAAAGGATTTTTTTGCTAAACCATATCTCTCATCTACAGACAACGCTGTTTCGGGATATTTGTCCCTTCAGTGCAGGTAGAGAAGTACTGGCTGCTGTGTAGGAGGCATCGGGTGCTAGGGAAGGGGGATTCTCCTTAAGGAGAGACCGAAAGAACGGCTTGTAGAGTTTTTTGTTTTGCCCTTTTCGCCCTTACTTAGCATCTGATATCACAAGGGCATTATGGGAAAGGGGCTGAGAAAACCCCCAGCGCCCTCTGTTGGTTGTAAAAAAATCCTCAATTTTTCTTTTGACCCAACCCAGTCTTGAGAAAGCAAAAAGGATTTTTTAGCCAAGCTAGTATCTCTCATCTACAGACAACGCTGTTTCGGGATTTTTTTTCCCTCTTCTGTGCAGAGTAGAGAAGATACTGGCTGGCTGTGTGGGGGGCATCGGGAGCTCAGGAAGGGAAGATCTTTCCTTAAGGGACCCGAAGAAAGGCTTGTAGATTTTTGTTTTGCCTTTTCGCCCCCTTTCTTAGCATTTCGTATCCCAAAGGTTATGGGAAAGGGGCTGAGAAGCCCACAGCGCCCTCTGTTGGTTTTTAACAAAACCCCAATTTGTTTTGCCCCCGAGTCTTGAGAAAAACAAAAAGGGTTTTTTTTTTTTTACTTAGCATTGTATGCAGATGCTAAGTAGAGGGCGAAAAGGGAAAAAAAAAAACTTACAAGCCCTTCGTTCGGTTTCTCCTTAAAGGGGAGGTCTTCCCTTTCCCAAAAAATCTAAGTAATACTAACCAATTGCAAAAGTGCTTATTTTTATTTTCCTCATCATTACAGATATGATCTTTGTAGCGAGAAAACCTCTTTAAAGGAAGAAATGTTGCTGTCTGTTGTTGACATGTCAATAAAAATTCAGGTACTTTTTTTTCATTTTCTTTTGTTATTGCTTGTACGCATCTCAAATACACGGGGAATGTATATGAAATAATTTAATAACATAAAAGATCAAATAAATGTGTACCAAGTAATGTCTGAGTGTAAAGGGGCTCATGACATAGGGCACTGTCTCAGTCTTTCCTTGTTGTAGGATTTGTTAATGAAAACGTAAGTACTCAAAAAACAAGCATAAAACAATATCAAAGGCAGTGTCCAACCTTTAAAAAAAAAGGATAGTCCTGTAATAGAAAATATTATTACATTTGCAGGTTACACCTGGCTCACCTCTGCATTGGTGGTTCCACTGAGAGCCTCTGTCTTAGATTCCATCAAAAATTACAGAAAAAAGTATTGCAACTAGAGATTGGCGAATTTCTCAAAATTCGGTTTGCTCACTTCGCCGAATTTCCCGACAAAGAATAACTTCGTTCCGAATTACTTCGGACGAAATCACATTAAAAAAAAGCTATTTCCAAGCTGAACAGAGCCTGAGGTGCTGTAGAACGTTGTGCCATGCTTAAATATGCAGAGGGAGCATTGGTTTGGTCTTCATAATGTAGTGTTTTAGTTATGATACGCACGATGACTGCGCCACTCTTAGAATCTCTTTCACTATAAAAATTCCCTGGTAGGCACTTAGAGGCAAAAACTGACCAAAAAACTCAAGCGGGAGGATGTTGCTGATATAAGTCATGCCAGACGGAAAAGCTGGAAAAAAACAAGCTGAGAGCTCATGGTGGCAACATTAGTGACAGAGTTTGGAGGTGACGGCGGTAAGCCACAGCAGCATGAGGTCAGACAGTGGCACAATGGACATTCGGAGGTGGGCAAAAATTGGAATAGGCCACAGTTGTGGCAAATGACACAGTGTGGAGTTGAGGCATCAACAGCAGCTGCGCATGAGGTCAATACAGTGACACATGACATTCTGGAGGTGGCAAAAACAGGAGTATTAGGCCACAGATGTGGCACAATGAAAGACAGAGGAGGTTGACGGCGGCAGCTAGCATGAGTTCAGACAGTGGCAACAATGACATTTCTGGAGGTGGCCAACAAAAAAAGGAATAGGCCACAGAGTGGCACAAATGACACAGTGTCTAGGTCAGGGGGCGCAGCATGAGGTCAGGACAGTGGGAACAATGACATTCTGGAGGTTGGCAAAAAAAAAACGGAGTAGGCCACAGCAGAGTGGCACAATGACAGAGGAGTGGAGGTGACCGGCGGCAGAGCATGAGGTCAGACAGTGGCACAATGACCATTTCGGAGGTGGCAAAAACTGGAGTAGGCCACAGAGTGGACAAATGACAGAGAGGTGGAGGTTGACGGCAGCAGGAGCAGCAACTGCAGGAGGTCAGAGAGTGGGCACAATGACACAGTGTAGGAGGTCACGGCCAGCAGCCACAGCAAGCAGCAGAGGTCAGACAGTGGCACAATGACAGGTGGTGGAGGTGGGTGGCAATACCAGTCCCTGGTAAAGATGGTTGGTTGGCAGATGGAGAAACTGGCTGCTGATGTATGTGGCTTCAGGCGGGTGGCAGCTTCAGAATAGTGGCTGAGGCAGGTAGTTTGAACCAGACTCATTTCTCACAATTTGGGTGAGGCGTCATGGGCTGATGTAGTCTGACGCCTTAAGGCATTGTGTGTGGAAAATCCTGGCCGATCCACGCCTGATTCATCTTGGACAAAGGTCAGTCGTTACACATTTCCCGTGGACTCAGCGGGTTCTCCTTGGGGTAACGAGGCCCCCGCCGCACTGAACACCGCTTGATGCCACACTATTGGCCCCGGGACGGGGCAGGACAGCTTCTCCACTGCAAAAATTCTCGGCAAGTTGCGGGCCACACAATCCAGTTTGGCTGCCAGTAGTCCATGCGGATTCTTCTAACTGTGGGTGGCAGAGTTGCTGTTCAAGAGGGCCTACCACTGTTTGGTTCAGGGTCTGCTCCGGGTCCTGCTGCTGCTGCTGCTAGCGAACTACCCTCTTCACTAGGCGGTGTGAAGGAAGCCTGCTATCAGTGACTCCACACTTAGGTTGCTGCTGATGGAGCTGGTACTGCTCCTACCACCCCACTTTCCCCCAGCAGCCCCCATAGGCAGCGGCCAACTGACTACGGAGGATTTCCCTATAGTATTTGAGTTCGTCCTCCCTCTCAATAGCTGGGAAAAAGGCTCCCATTTTGGACGGGTATCGAGAGGTCAAATAGGGTGGAGAAGCCAGAAGTCATCCCTCTGCCGAAATAGCTGACTATTCGGCTGTCACTAGCCAGGCAAATCAGCATGCTGCGGGCCCATCAGCACAACGTGAATTTCCGAGGGGCTCCCTGCCTCCATCTCAAACTGTATACTGCACGAGTGCTTGCGGGTTCATTTGCATAGTCTTCCAATTCTCCAACTACCTCCTCCAGCTGCTTCCTGCTCCTCATTTTCTTGGTCAACTGGGTAGAAAATTCCACTCATTTCACCAGACAATGCTTCTGCTCCAATGTCTCCTCCTCTCCATTTTTGTCCCCTCGGACTCACAGTGTGGCCTGCGCAGATGTAGTAGTCGCCACGTCTCCAGTCCCTGCCCTGAAGATTTTTCAGTATCTGTTCCAGGACATGAAGCAGTGGAATGACGTTATTCAAATTCCCGTAGTCCCTGGCGACTGGACAAATAACGTAGCCTCCTCTAATGGCCTCAACAAACGGCAGGTGTGACGCAATGAGCTGCCACTGGCTGACATCAAATAAAAAAGTTTACACAAGCGGGAGTACTCCTGTCCGCTGGTTCATCAAAAAATTGTTATTGGCCTTTCTCTGTTATACAGTCGGTCCAACATGTGCAGGCTGGAATTCAACGGGTGGAAACCTCGCATATCAGGTGTGTTGGGGGAGGCTGTTATGCGCTGCAACTCGAGGAGGTGTTCTAGCTTTGTAGGAGTGGGATGAAGTGCATGCACAGTTTTCCTGGCCATTTTCAGAATCTTCTGAAGATCGGTGAAGATTCGGGAACCTTTTCATAACCAGATTGAACACGTGTGCCATGCAGGGCACATGGACCATCCCTCCTCGGTGCAGTGCGGACACCATGTTGCTCCCATTGTCCGTCACCATGGTTCCGAAAGAAAAAGCCACACATCGATTTCTTGCTGCATGACGCGGAGCAGTTCCTCCCCTGTGTGACTTCGTCGACGAGGCATGCAGGGTGTAGAACTGCGTGACACCGCTGTGCCCTACAATGTGTATGATGGAGCAGTATTGTGGAGTCTGAGATGGTGATGGTGGAGGAGGAAGCGGACATTGGGACAGGAGCCGCAGGTCCTGACAACGTGGAGGAGAAAGCTGGCGTCTCCTGTCCCGAGTTGTTGGTGTGCCTGGGCCAGGAAGCACATTCACCAATGGGCCGTAAAGGACATGTTCTGGCCCTGACCATAGTTTAATGCTCCAGGATTTCCGTGCTGCCGTGCACCCCTATTGTGGAACAACTGATTAAGCTCACGGTCTGCCCACTTTCTGTTCTACATATTTATGAAGTGCTGGTACTGCCTTTTTGGAAAAGAAATTACGGCTTGGAACTCTCCATCTCAGCTCGGCACAAGCCATTAGTTCTCTGAATGGTGCAGAGTCCACCATTTGGAAAGGGAGCAACTGCAGTACCAACAACTTGGACAAGGGGCAAGGTCGTGCTGCACCTTAGGATGATTGGACGCATACTGTTGTCTCTTTGCAATCGCCTCGCTGAACGACTGCTGGTGCCATATTAGCGAGGAGCAGGAGCATCTGGACCGGGAGATGATTCAAAGAGAACAGCCCCTTCTGCAGAGGTGGGGGGAGCCTTGACTGGCTGCAATGGCATGCGTGCCACTGGCACTGCTGCTGCTGTTGCTGCGGGCGGCAGGATGGACCACCACATCTGAGCCACGTTTCTCCCATGCCACCGGAGGATGAAGCTGCATGTGTTGACGCAGGGCGTGGTGCCAAGTTAGCCCCCTGGCCACGCTTCACTTTTGCCCACAAGTTTTTCTACTTATACCCAATATTCGGCTCCCCCCGGTGTCTTAGCAAAAGAACTGCCACACCGCCGAGTATTTGGATTTTACCGCCAACGCTCCGCACTGAGTGACTATACCACCGCCCACCTCGCTGAGCCCCTGTGCCGTTCTTTCTTGAAACCTGCGAACGGGTTTTTTACCCCGTGGCCGCTTGGCTCCGGGCCTCACACTGCTGTATCCTGCTGACTCACGCCACACAACCCACTTGGGTGCGCGCTGCCTGACGCGCAAGCTGACGCCCTCTTCTCCTGTCCTCATTACGGTCCCTTGTGTATGCAAAATTTGCTACCCCCTCACAACATGACATCCCATGCCACCCCCTCCACCCAACTATACTTTGCCGCCTCCTGCAAGAACAGGGGATATTGCCCCAAATTTTTTCGCTGCCAAGTAGCTGCTGATGCCCTCCTCAAAATTGTTCATCCCTCGCTATATAGTGGCGCTGAGCCCAGAACACATAGTAGATCTCTGGCTGAGGGAACCGGATGGGACAGAGGCGGGTTTAGGACAGGTGAGGGGCCGCTGACCCGCTTCCGGGCCATGCCAACTAAAGGTTGTATCTGACGATTCCCACCGAAATCTTGGCTGGGGTTGTCAGATGTCATCTGGGAGGGAAGTGGATGACCTAGTCAACCAATCAAGAACCATTTGGTTGCCCGAACAACAACCCGGCACTAGATTGACAGTGGCAGTTGTGGCCTCACCGAGTGAAACCCCCTGCTTCGAGGGCCCTTGCTGTGCTGTGGGCCTGGGCCTGGAATGTTTGTGCCGCTGCCACTCGCGGTGAAGAGCCTGCCACCTCTCTGTCCTGACATACTGTTTGTTTTAAAATGTACAGACACTGTTTGATGAAGATATCTGTATGTGATAAATACACACCCTGTATTTAACCCTTGGATACACATTGCGCTCCACAAATGGGCAGGAAAAATTGACTTGTATGTGCCGTTTAAAAACTCTGTGTATTTTACTGTATATAAAAGCACAAACAGGCTTAATTAACCTTTGGATATGAATTATGCTACAGAATTTATTCTGTGGCGGTGAAAAACAAAGTTTCTTTTACTGAGTACAACTGCAGAAAAATACTTAGTTAACCCTTGGATGTAAATTGCGCAAAAGAATTGAGCAACCAAAAACTACCAGCTTTGTAGCGTGTTACAATGGCGTGTTTTTTACGCTACACAACAAAAGGAAAACTTGTAATTAACCTTCACTTGTGAATTATGCTACAGGAAAAATGTATTTTTTGGCGGTGAAATAAACATTTTCTTTTAGTCACCACAGCAGCAGAACAACGCTTAATTAACCCCTGGATGTAAATTGCGCAAAAGAATTGAGCAGCCAAAAATGAAGTAGTATTTGTATTGTAAAAACGCTGTTTCTTTAAATGAATACAACAGGAACAGGCTTAGATCACCCTTGGATATTCAATGTGCTGTGAGCAGATAGCATTAAAATGTATATGCAGCTGCAATGGACACACACTGGACTTCAGATCCAATACCCCACAAAATCAGAAATAGAACGTTAAGAGAAGCAGTCTCTTAGACAAGCTGAGACACCCCCCAAAAATCGCTGTATAAAAATGAGTTCTTTAGTAAGAGATATCATTAGCAGCCGCGGCAGCACCTTCCCTGATCAGTACAGTGAGAGCGGTATGAGCTCCCAGCGTCGCGCCCGGACTTATATAGTGCGGTGACGTCACAGAATCCCGCCGGTCTCTGATTGGCTTCATCTCTGCACACGTCATACAGGCTATGCCTTTCTTCCTCCCAGAGTTCTTTGCCCCATGTAACGCCATGTGCTCGCAGCCATTTTATCAATCAAAAGCACACTTCGTTCAAGCGAAGTAACCCAAAGTTCGACTTCGTTCCGAACCGAAGTTTTCCTGAAATTCTAAACGAATTCCACTTTGTTAGAATCAATTCGCCCATCTCTACTTATAGTCCGAAAAATATGGTACTACTTTTGGTAAAATACCTCTTTAACTAACTAGGCTTAATATGATCCTCTTACAATGCAAACCTTCACAAAAAGTAGTCTGAAATCTGGCACAGGGGACAAAAATACTATCTATAAAAAATTCATGATTCATGCTATAATTCATGATATAATTCTACTAGGGTAAAGCACCTGGGCAACGTTTATTGGGAGCTTATATGTAGGTTCCAGGAAAACATGATGTACTTTATTCTAAACCAAGATGACCTTGCCAATGTCAACCTAAGAAGTGACAGCGGAATACAAGCTTTGTAAGCCAATGTCTTGCCACAAAGCTACCCCTTCAGCTTGCTTCTATAAATCAATTGTTATACAAGAAAAGCGATCGTAAATACTGGGAAGAAAGCTGCAGTATTAGAGGTAAAATGACACTTCATTAATTATAATTACTCTGGTGAAAACCATCAACTATTGCAAAAAAAAAAAAAAAAATCTGTAATTAAAAGCTCTGTGGGAAAAGATATAGAGATTTCGACATGTACATTTTCAAAGAGAAGAGAGTGTGATGTGATTGCAATTTGGAAGATAAGCCACCAGCACAAATACTTCATTTGAATGTTCACAGACACTATCTGTACATGATTTGTTAACGGAAACACATCACAGAAAGAGAAACGTTCTGAAGAAAAAATATGAGCAGATGAGTTGAACATTAACATGGAATAAGTTATTTTTAAGACACTATATTACAAGCCCCTATTCCCCCTCCCTTCCCCTGGATCCAGCAGTGATTGTACACAGTAGCAGGTTGCTGGCAAGCTTTAAAGACCTAGAGAAACTAAGATTATCATGAACATCTTCAACTGTTTTATTTATGGGTTATACAAATATAAATGAACATGGCGCAGTTGGGATTCAGGCAGGCACTGGGACGAATGTTTGAAAACTGGTGCAGACTAGACAGTCCTAATTCTGAGTAGATTAGTGTATATGTGAAAGTGTCTCACAGCATTTTTTAAATGTATCCCGTTGTGAGACAAAAACGTGCGCCAAAATGTGCGCAAAAAAAGTCTCTTGGAACAAACTTTGAAAATGGATTTGTGCTTCATTTTTTGTGAAACTTTCTGTTGAAACACATTCATAAATGTCACAAATGTCACATTTCATCTTCCTTCTGTTTTGTGGACAACACTCATAAATGTGTCTTATCTTATGGATGTGGCATCACATACCCCTTAAGAATAGGCATGGACAAAACTGTGTAGGATGTCGGACATGCACTCATTTTTGGTGCAAGAACTTTTATAAACATGTCTGACAGGGCCCACAACAGTTTTTTTTTTGCGCAAATTACGCCAGAAAATGGGCGCAGCCTGTCTCATACATATCCCCCCATTGTATTTGAATGATTTCCATCCGCTCTCGGACATGAGTGGATTTCACCTACACACAAAATGTAACATGTACTTTGGTACAAGGCTATCTCAACTAAAAAAAATTGTGTACACAGATTTTAGACTGATAGGAGACCTCCTTCTATTGCTGCTTGAAGGGATTTGTTCATTAATGAAAACCAGTCTAAACCAAGTGCAGAGAAAGTTGTAATACCAATAAATCACTGAGACAGAACTTTATTCCTAAAACTTAGGGCAACATGTCCCAATACACAAACACCGTTTGTTTGGTCTATTTTGTGCCAAAAATACTCTTGAAGCCATATTCTCAATATAAATGAACTGTAATATACCAAAATTAGGCGCATTTTACTGCGGGCACGGCACATTGAAATGCGCCTAAAAAGGCGCATTAAATATAGTAGCAATAGTACGCGGTGTGCCTCCATAACGCAATGCGCCTATTGAGGAGCATTACATACACTAGTAATAATACGTTATGCACCTCCGTTGCGCAATGCTCCTCGATATGTGCATTAAATACACCAGCAATCATGCACTATGCGCCACGATTGCACAATGCGCCTTTTTCGCCGCAATGCACCTTTTTAGGCGTATTAAATTTACTATGCAAGATATACCAGACGCCAGATTTAAAGGATCATACTTTTAGGCACACTTTACACTGATTAAATGTGCCTAAAAACTGCCACGGCAACGCCAATTTACGGACATGTCGACCTTAATGTTTAATAATATCCAGGTAAAACCACAAAACCATATCAAAAATAATGGAATACATTTTTAGTTTTCCTCTGGATAATTCACACTAAAAAATTTGGAGCAAGAGAGAAGGCTGTCAATTTATTTTAAGCCAACAGCAATCGTGTCACAATAAAGCCTGGTTCACTTATGTGTTGAAGGTTCTGTTCGGAAGCTCCGTCGCATGTTCCATCAGGAATGAAGAAAAAAATGGTGCAGCAAGTTGACCACAGTGGAAACCAGTTGTAAAACCGATCCCTATACATCAGTTTTCACCTCTGCACTGCAGGTTCACAACAGAACCTCTGACACATATTTGAACCAAGCCTAAATGGAGGTAGAGTAAGGCTTACATGAATACAATGGACCTTATGTTTGAAAACTGTCTAACAGTAAGGGCCACATGTATGAAAACTGTCTAGGTCCAAAATTCCCTTTGTTTCCCATAGCAACCAGTCAGAGTGCCCCTTTCATTTCTCTAGAGCACTATATGAAATGAAAGGGGCACTCTGATTGGTTGCTATGGGAAACAAAGTGAATTTTAGACCTAGACAGTTTTCATACATGTGGCCCTAAGTGTCTGGACTGCGCTGCTGGCCCTTTAAGGATTTTGTTACAGACTCAGTCAGGGTGCAGATTGGTGCTTAATGGGTTAAGCACTTGAGCCAATCCCTGGCTTTTTGTGTCCTAGCTGTGTTGTTTTGCTGGTTTGGCTTGTCTTTCTGGTTGCTCTCCCATTCTGCCCTTTGGTACTTTGTCATTAGGAAGAGGCCCCATGTAGGTGAGTGGAGACTTTAACAACAATAGTTACTCCACCGAGATTTAAATATATTCTAAAAGGCTCATAGAAAATTAGTTTGTCCGCTATAGCACTACCTATTGGATGTAGTGTTTCTCAATTCACATTTGACTCATTGAGCCTTGGAATATGAATTGGATTAATGTCAACCTAATATTCATCTGCATAAACCTGTTCCACTGTGTTTACCTCTTATCTGTGCAGACTAGAATATTGGTTGGCTAGGCTTAGCTCGAAAGGGGTAATCTTCCTCATTAGGGAGAGACAAACACTTTGAAAACAACTGTATGCAATTAAATATCTGGTTGGTATTAATCCCATTCACATTGCAAAGGCTCAGTGAGTCAGATGTGACTTGAGGAATGACACATCCAATAGATGGTGCTGCATAGTCCTAGTTCATTTTCCATTAGCCTTTTTGAATTTACTTTAATCACAAACAAAGCACTGAAAAATTTAGATATTTTTTTTTTGCTGTGGTACTAGGTGTACTATCTGCCATATTTATCTTTTCTACATCTGGGACTAAAAACACGTTCAGAGCTTATACATTTTATATAGATATCTTGAAGATTATGCAATACCACCTGGTTTCAGTCACATACAAGGGTCAACAAATGAGAGCAATCATGTTGTTTAATCATGTGGAAAGTTATCACAGCTAAAATTTCTATGAAGCCTGAAAGATCTACGATAATATACGTAGCACAACTAAAACAGCAGTGTTGGCCTTGGGGTAGAGGATTCCGATTTTAGCAACAAATGCATTATCAGAAAGGATGATGTGGAAAAAGGGTCTTGCTTAGGCTTCCAAAATAACATAAAAAATCAACAGCCCTGGTCAATATGATGTTTTACAACCAAGGTCAAATATGTGTTTTATGGCTCATATACCTGAGTGTATTATAGCCATGGAGTGTGATGACTACAAGTACAGAGCTCCAGGGAATCCATGTGCTTTTAGCATGAGGCAGTGATGAGACCAAATAAAAAGGCAGCGAGCCTCATTTATCAAAGCTGTCTAATAGTAAGACTGTCTGTGTTGGCCATAGCAACCAATCGGAGCTCAGCTTCCACTTTTCCAAAGCAGTTTAAAAAATGAAAGCTGAGCTCTAACTAGGTTTCTATAAGCAACAAAGGCAGTCTTACTATTAGACATTTCTGCTGTTAGACAGTTTTAGTAAATGTGCCCCTTTGTCTTGTAAAGTACAAATAATCCAAAATAGTGGTGTAATTAGGAAAAGCTGGGCCCTAAAGCAGACTTTTGAATATTTTACCACCCTGCAAGTACAAACATTTACTAACTTCATAAAAATGGTTACGTCAAACATGCACTTTCCTGCCAAGTTGTCTTTCACAAAATTAAAGGGTTGTCAAGTGTGTCCCTAGGCTGCTTCCACACGGAGCGGTTGTTTACGTGTTTTTTATGCTTTTTTTGAAGAAATACACATCAATTAATGCTGTGCATTTCTGCAAAAAAAAAGCATCAAAAAACGCTCCATGTGAAAGCACCCTTAGGGTATGTTCACACGGCGTTTTTCAATCCGAAAAAAGGATTGAAAAGCGCTGCGTAAAACATATCCAAATACGTACCCAAAGTGTGTGTATGTTTAGTTGCGTTTTCTGTGCAGCAGAGATGTGCACCCTGTAGTTTTAAATAGGGCGTCTGCTGCGTAAGATGGACCAGGAATTGACGTGACAATTCTTTGAACGGATCCGAAAGACGCATGTAACCACACAGCGGCGATCACTCGTCTGAACACCAATGCGTGTTTTATATTGAAACTAATGTAAATCACACTGCAAATTGTTAGATGTGTGCTTGGGTCCGTTTTGGCTCAGAAATATGGATCTAAACACGTATCTAAAAAAGGCCTTGTGAACATAACCTTACAGGTTTTGGAAGTGTGTAACAAACAGCTAAAAACTGATATATTATTAAATTGTTAGATCCAAGATGCGTTAATTCACACTCGCATTAGGACAATATTTGCTACAAATAATTTGCAGAATTGAAAACACTTACATGATAGTATACCTCTACATATGACAGTCATACTGCTACCTAATAATACCACTGTACAAGGAGCAAATATCTCACCATACAGATTAGCATCATAAGGTTACCATACAAAACCCACTATACCAAGACCAACATGACCAGTAACAACACAATAAAAGAGACAAATAATACAGCTACGCCATGAGCACACATTATCCCAGCATAGTGTCTGAATAAAACACCATACTGCTACTGAATAACAACAACTATACAAAGTCTATTATTACTATTTTACAGTAACCATGTAGAGATAGACACCAGCGCTCTGCAGGCTTTTCTAGACCACTATTCCAAATCTTTTTGACCACCACTCTGTAATATTGCCACCTTTATACTCTTACTCAATAATAATGCACTATTTGGCTGCTACTAGGTCACATTGTTCCCTTTGGCTCCCACTCGGTCATGGTGCCCCTTTAACACCTCCATTCAATAATAATGCGCTCTTTGGCTCCCACTCGGTCATATTGCCGCCTTAACACCTCCATTCAATAATAATGCGCTCTTTGGCTCCCATTAGGTCATGTAGCCACCTTTACACCCCCACTCATTGAGTATGCTATTTTTGCTCTCACCTGCTAATTTTGCCTCCTTTGCTCCCCCAGTCAGTAGTAATGCTCACTTTGGCCCCCAGAAAAAAATATAACTTATAGTTACCTAACTCTGTACCCACAATGAGTTCTTACTGTGGCTTCTGTTTGTGTTGCTCTCTGCAGACCATAGGCTGGTCAAGTCTATGAGACACCAGGTATGGTGAGGACTTTAGAAGCCCCTTAGAGCCAGTTCAATGTATTGACTTCACTGTGCCACCTACATCAGGACTCTGACACTTTCACTATTCACCAGGGGTGACATGAATGATCTAGGCGCATAGAGGCCAATTCTAAATAGCTTTAAAGCAGTGTAGAATGTTCCTGAATTTATGAACCTGTTCTACTGCGGGTCATAGATTTGGTGCTTCCTATTTTCAAAAAGACAACTCAGACTCAGGTAAACCACTTTTAACTTGGTCTGGCTGTTCCAGCAGTAATGCACCTAGTTTTACCGTCCTACAGTCATAAATGTGCAGTCATACGGTTGTTGCGTGACACACATCCAGAACGCCCCCCAATCTCAGGCGCATTACAAAGTGCTTCAGGCGCCGCATAATATGCCTAATTTTCGAGTGTGTCTGCTCATACATCTAAACACTAGGGCTGCTACAGTTTTGGGTTTGAAAGAACACCAGAATACTGCTGCAGCCCCTACATACATGTCGCCACAGGTGTCTCGTAGTTCCAAGGCTTAAACTAAGGGGGGCATGTATGAAAACTGTCTAGGTGTAAGACTTTCTTTGTTGCCCATAGTAACCATAGTAGCTGCCTTTTCAATTTTTCAGAGCACGTTCACATGGCTTATTGCGGCGCATATAGTACACGTTGCAATACGCCGTGTGTTTTGGAGCCACAGGCTGTGTCACACCATTCGTGTGTTTTGGAACCAAAGCATGGAGAGGGCGGCACCTGGCCAGCCCCATTGACATGCATTGTCAGTGGTGTATAAGCGCCGCTAACAATTGACTTGTCAATTCTCCCTTCGCGCGTACAATGTGATCATATTGTACGCCTGGGGAGACGACACGTAATATAATACGCAACACGTGGCAAAATGCGTGCTGAAATACATGGCAATTTAAGTCGTGGGAACATACCCTTAGACCTACACAGTTTTCATACATGTGGCACTAAGTTTTGTCCTATGAGTGTGAATGTCAGGGCAATTAGCCAATGGTTCTCTGATCCACCATAGTTCCCAACTATATCTGCATCCCGAGGATGCAGAAAAGTTTAGATTAGCACTCATCTGAGCCACCAGGTAAAAAAGTCTGAACGCAGCACATTGAGACCCTAGGCTACATATAAACTGCTGTAGCTGCCACAACAGAATTCACACCACTAATCCCAAAAAATAATTACAGATAAACTGCCTTAACATTTAATTATGTTGCTTGTAAGATGATATGTCGCTTGATTTCATGTCATTATTTGTTTTAATTCATTGTATGTTCTACAAATTTATAGTCAAGCTTTCATAAAGCCAATTTATGTTGCTAATTAACACATCTTAGATACGATAAACTTGCCTGTATGTTCAAACCCATACTCAAAACATGTTGATATTGGTGTCAACCATTGCTTTAAGCCTGGCATTGTGGAAATAATAGGCTAATTTTCATAAACAGTTATACCACTTTAGCTTTTGTGCATCCAATTTTATAACACGACTTTTAAAAAATGAATTTATAAAGGTAATTCTAAGCTAAAATAGCTTTTTTAATGCTTCCAACTTCGGTATTTGAACACATTGAAAACTACAATTATGCAGCAATATAGGAATAAGGATATGTCACCACATGTAGGGCACCAAAGAGAGAAGTATTTAGATACAGACCTGTCAACTCTCCCAGTTTTCGTGCAAGATATCTGGTTTTGGACTTTGCTGCCTAGAAGCCGCATTCAGATGGCCATAATACGTTTTAGCATCTGTATTGTGGCCATGAAAGGAGTGTGTAAAGGGGTACACAAAAAACAGTTCAAAACTCTGCATAAGGTAACACTACTGTTAAAGTCATTTGAGAAAGTTATGGGACTGAGAAGTGCTTATTGTCATGTTTTGATGCCTAAGCATATGTAGTCTGCTTTAGAAGATGACAGATGACCTATTGTAATGCTAGTGTCAATTATAATATAGCCCTTTTGTTAAGTTAAATGTGCTACTTGCTGTGTGGTTTGGCAATATGATGGAGTGGAATTCCACCATTGTTCACCCTGGCTGCCTTTAAGTAGTCAGGTGGGGCTTTCATGGGGAGCGCCATAGATGATAGTGGGTGGCAAAAAGGTGTTTGTATGACTGGATTGTGGGAAAACCCCTATATCTGAATTAAATGGAGAGTTTTCCTGCCCTCTGTGCTCTGCTAAGCAAGTCACCAGAGCCTGAATGTTCTTGGCCTATGTATAAAAAGTAGCAACTGATTGGTTGCAGGAGAGATGGGAAGTTAAGTGCTGTGCTGGGCTTCAAGGGCCAGTGAGATGGAGATGTGGCTTTGGCTGTAGAGAAAAATGTACCCTTGACCTGTGAGATTGCTGACTGGGCAGTGAAAAAACTGTTTCACACTGTTCCTATTGGTGGCTCAAAGAAAGGTGGCCTCAATGAGACAAGTGACAAAGAACAACAGTAGTGAAGATCGTGTATCAATGAAATAAGACCTCCTGACCCAAAAAAGTAAGCACAGTCAATGTACAACCATGTACTTACATTACGTCTTAAGACGTAGCTGCAGAAAGAGGACCTGCACTGCCCGTCGTCTGTAGTCGGTGGGCGGTGCTTAACGAGTTAAAGAGGTTGTCCAATTCATACAAAAATTTAATAAAAACATTTAATACTCACCTTCCTCCATTTCAGCACTTACTCTCTCCAATATTTTGCTTACTTTCTTTAGTTTTCCAAATGGAAGTCATTACTACTACTGTTACTGACTGGCTGCAGTGATCACGTGTCTCTGCTTACATCATCATTCAGAGCTGTTCACTGATGTAAGGGAATGGCACCTGACTGCCGCAGCCAATCATCAGCTTTAGCAGTGATGTCCTGTTTAGAACAAGAAAGAAAGTAAACAGAAGACCAGGAAGAACATTGCTGGAACGGAGATCAGTAGAAAGGGGAGCATAGACTTTTTCATTTTATTGGCCAACAGTAGCTGATTATTTAATTTTTTTATGAACCAGGCTTTAATTATAAGCCCTTAAGCATCATGAGACTAAGGGCGACATGTATGAAAACTGTCTAGGTCTAAAACTCACTTTGTTTCCCATAGCAACCAATCAGAGCGCCCCTTTCATTTTTCCAGAGCGCTATATGAGATGAAATGAGTGCTCTGATTGGTTGCTATGGGCTCTGATTGGTTGCTGTGGGCAAGAAAGTAAGTTTTAGACCTAGACAGTTTTCATAGATGTAACCCTAAAGGCACAAATTATTTGGTGTCTTAAACAGGACTGTTTTTTTTTCTAATTTTCTCCATTCATATGATTGTCTGGCTTGTAACTCAACAGTTCATGAACAAATGACTACAGTTCATGAATGGGTACCTGGAGCCTGCCATACTAATTGGATCAGATTTCCAGGGGTTTCATTTGACACTTTATAATGTTTTTTTGGCAAAGAGAATGAGGTAGCAAAATCTGGGACAGGAAGCATTGCTCATAGGTCATAGTGACATAGCAATACAGTTAAAAATTGATTAACAGTTGTGGTAAAACAATAAGACAGAAAACAATACATCAAAACAAAATAATATTTGCTTTCTTCCAGGATGTGTCTATGATATAAATTACACATTTTGCTATAAACTACCATCAGATCCAAAATTAATTATTTGGCACATCACATGTACATCAAGAAGCACCAGCACTGGGCATTTCAAAGAGTTTTACAATATACAAAGAGGCAAATGCAATGTACAGTATTAAAATACTCTGCTGACATAAGGTCAGTAATGGATTTGGCAGCAAAAGAAATTTTGGTGGATTTCAGAGATAATAATAATTGGAGGCCTGGAGTGATCAGCCAGTTAATTAAGCCTTAACTCATAGCTGCCAACTTTTGAAAATGAAAAAGCAGGAGATGTTAGTGGGCGGCGCCGTAGTCGGGAGCAAAAATTTGCGGACAGCCCTTTGTCGGTATGCCACCCCCTTCAAAAAGCCACACCCACTCCCCCCTAATAAAAAGGTTTTGGGAAGAAAGGGCCAGGTAGATCCCCTTTTATACCCAGGTAGTAACCCCCATAAGCAGGTAGTCCCCTTACGGGCAGGTAGACCCCCCTTGTGCAAGTAGATGCCCCCTCTGTACCAGGTGGGTCCCCCCCTTTGTTACCAGGTAGGTGCCCCCTTTGTTCCCAAAGGTAGGTGCCCCATTGTTGCCGGTGGTGCCCCCATTGTTCCCAAAGTGGCCCCCTTGTTTGCGGGTAGTGCCCCCCTTTTGCAGGTAGTGCCCCATTGTTCCCAGGTAGTGCCCCCTCTGTTGCCAGGTAGGCCCCATTGTTGCCGGTAGTGCCCCCCTCTGTTGCCAGGTAGTCCCCCTCTCTGTTGCAAGGTGTCCCCCCATTGTTGCCAGGTAGATCCCCCCTTTTTGCCAGGTAGATGTCCCCTCTGTTGCCAGGTAGATGTCCCCCTGTGGCCGGGTGTCCCCCCATTGTTGTCGGGCAGACCCCCCCTATAGCTAATAAAAATAAAAAAATAAAACCCCATTCCCTCACCCAGGCCCCTGCGCACGGCCGTCGGACGTCTCTCAGCGGCGCGGGGGGAAGTGAGAGCAGCCGCGCTTCCCCCCCCCTGCAGCCGGCCGTCACTTCCCCGCCCCCGCTGACCTGTTGTGCGGCGCACACCCGGCCCCGGACATAAGGGGGAGGAGGGAAAGGGGGTCCCTCCTGCCTCCCCTGCACAGGAGATCCGGGCATGTGAAGGGGCCAGGGCCCTTTACCCCTGTAGGGGGCCCCCCGGCGGCGCCAGGTAGGCATAGCGCTACCGTCGCCGCGGCCCCAAAAAAACCCCGCCGTGCTGGCGGCGGGGAGGAAAGCCAACTCCCCGGGGGGGGCGGGGAAGGGGCCCAAATAGCGGGACCCCCCCCCAAAAACGGGGGTTGGCGTTGCCTTTAAATTAAGCAGCCACTTTTTCTCAGACACAGACCGGCAATGATGCTGAGAAAAGGGTGCAATTTGTTTGCAAAAGGCTTCATTGTTGGCCTGGGAAGCTTAAACCTCTAAAGACATGATATGAGCAGAATTATTGGAATGGATCAGATAAGATAATCCTGGTGCCACTATGGAAATAATGGAGCTTTCATAAACTAGCTAGGTCATTGCACAGAATTTGGGATAAGGGTAGCCCGTGAGAGTCCCCTGTAGAAACGCCAAGCGGGGCTTTTTAAAGAGAAAGAAAATTTTACAACGTTTAGCATTAACCCCTTTTAAAAATTAAAAAAAGCCCCTTTGCTAAACGGAAACTTTTTTCTTATTTTCAGCCATATATTGGTCTAAATTAATTTGTCACTGACGTATGTAAAAGAAAGGAGAACCCAAAAATAAAAATAGAACTTAATATGGGCTCAAGGCCCGTGTAGCAATTTTTCCCCTTTTTTACAGTATATCCTTGTTTTTTCTTGATGTCTGTAAATTTTAAGGGGAAACCATATTTAAAACTTCATTTTTCCAAGATCGCTTTGTGTCACGTTTTTTTGTATTTTAAAGGCGACAAAAAAATTTTTTTTTTAACCCTAAATAAAAAATTTTTTATCTGTTCACAAAACCACACCCAATTCTGAGTGTATTTTGACTGCTTCATTCATGCAACTTCTGGATCAGTAGATGGCAATTGCTTAGGCAGGTCATATACTATATATGTATTATTTCATTCTACCATTAGAAAATTTCCAGTTTAAAGTATTAGTGCTTCCACTATAAATATATTGCATGTGTGTAGGAATCAGTGGTAGGAATCTACAGTATACAACATTTCCAGTGCTAGACTGGGGGGGGGGTCGTAGGGGCTGCCAGCGGAGTTGATCTTTGGGGCTAACACTACAGCTGCAGTACATGAAAATATTACATGTTAATTTTTGCCCTTCCTATACTGTAACTTGCATAATGATTGAGCCAGTCAACAACTTCACCAGCAGCCTGTAAGGGGCAGGTAGAGAGAAGACTGGCCCACTGCAGACCATAAGTCAAAACCTCTTAAGTTTAACCACTCTTAGTTTTCCCCCTGTTTTGCTCTAGGCGGTACTTAAGCAAAATCAGATTTGGACAGTGGCGTGGCTACAACTTTTGTCGGTGGGGTTGTCGCTAAGTTTTTTTGCCCTGTTTTACAGGCCACACCATCACTTTTCACATCATGCCTCTTTTTACAGACTCTTGCTCACACTCATAAATCAGAATCGTCACTTGAAAAAAAAATCATGTTTTATGTTACTATATTCAAAGACATTCCAAAACATTATTTACTTTTCAGTCCTATAGAGCTATGTAAGAGATTATTTTTTTATTTTTTTTTTCTTTAATGCTTGCGGGATATAGTATAGCCTAAAGAGCACCCTGCACCAACCTCCACCAGCCTCCATACAATATCGTCTCCCTACAGCAGTCCACATGAAATATCCACCTCCAAGCTTTTGCTTGGTCCCACACCTTGTCACTTTCTAAAATAAATAACACTATAAACACAATCAAGAAAAGTAGAGGCGGGTTCCCACGGCTTATTTTGAGGCCGTAATATGCGGGACGAGAGATGTTCGCTCGTAATTACGTTAGAGTACAGGGCTGGTGCGAAGGGCGGCTGCTCGTCCGGCCCATTACATGCAATTATCCACGGTGCTTATCCCGCTGGAATAATGTGGCAAGTCACTTTCTCCCAGCCCCCGGACGAATTCGCAGGAGCGGGGAGGAGAGAGATGAATACATAGTTTCTCTGATAGATAACTGATTATGGATACCGTAATGGCTGGCACTGATTCCAGCCGTATAGTCAGTCGAGCACTTAGTTTCACATGGACAATAGATTAAACCTGTCCTGTGGCACAGCAAGAGCTTCAAACCTGCATGACGCCCCCCAGATTTCACAGTGCCGGAAAAATGAGACTTTCAACAACAGTTTAGTAGAACTGTACATAGACTATCCCTTTCCTTGTGCCCGCAGCATGCAGGTTGCATAACCATATTGTGAATAACAGATTGGCGACGCTGTTCGTCTACTGAGATATACACAGGTGCCCTGACCCAGCGATACAGGCCTGAACGGTCCTGCAACCGACGAACCGCCTGGGCATGCTTGTTGTCGCCGCCAGCACTGGAAGGTCACCTTCTCTCGTACCTCTCCCCTTTACACCCCCTCTTGCCGCTTACCACCTGCATCTCGCCCATTTCAGAAAGATAAAAATTTAAAAAGGGTAGGGAAGAGTTTTTGAAAGTCCTTATTAAAAGACGGCAAATACAGTATTCTTAAATCCCTCAAATTTTTCCTACACCCAACTGGGATTAGAAACTGAATGTTCAAAAAAAACGAATACCTGTAAAAATGGGTCTGGTGGAAAAACCGAAGAAAAATCAAAAGTGTTCTTCCTTCAGCCCAGGGTTTTTACAATGCCCGGCCGGACTAGGAATTGATCGTTTCAACAAAAATCATAAAAATGCGCTATCGACCAAACTGAAAATTCACCGGGGCCAAAAAACTTTCGGAATTTACACAGATGAGAAATTGGTTTTTTGCAGCAATGACAAACGAGAACAGTTACAAGAAAATTTTTCTATCAAATTGTTTACAGGGGGGCTTTTTTGAAAAAAACAGGGCCGCACCACGTGCAATAAGTTTTTTAAAAGTTATAGGGAAAACAAAGGGTGTTTTTTGCACCTAAAAATAACAGCGGTGACGCAAAATTGCTGTTTAAAATTTTAAGTGCAATGTGGCTCATAAACAAAACAGGGCCGCACCAAAATGTAAAAAAAACCTTTTTAAATGTATTGGATAATAAAGGCATTTTTTGCACCTATAAATACACCTGCGGTACGACAAAATTGCTGTATTAAAATTTAAATTTGCAAGGTGGCTCTATGAACAAAACGGGGGCTGCACCAAAAGTTAAAAAAAAACCATTTTAAATGATACGGATAATAAAAGGCTTTTTTGCACCTTAATACCCGCTGACTACAAATTTGTGTATTAAAATTTTACAAAAGCCCCTTTCAAAAGCCTGCCTGCCTGCCACCTGTCTGTCTGTGTTCACCCCGCAACCCCCCCCCCCCGCCCCCCCCCCGCGGCTGTACACCTAGTGCTCCTTTAAATTTAGCCAAGAAACAAAAAAACGCAGACTCTAATTACCAAAGTTCTAATGTTTCAGTAAAGCATAGTTGTCTGTTAAAAAATAGAACAGTTTCGCTGACTTTTTTTGAAAAGGGGACGGCACCGTCTGCTCTTATATACCTGACACACACTGAGGTAACGGGAAGGAATGTTCTATGAAAAAACGAGGTCATGTGTTTTTTCCCACCCAAATTCAATGTCACGGGTGCCCCTGGCCCTTGCCCGGGTCCAGGCGATCCGTGCCCCGACACCCAGCGGCCCCCCGCCACCTGGGTCCGGGGTCCGCTCTCGCCATATCCCCCCACCGGCATTACCCCCCACGCCCTGTCCTTTCCGTCTGGGGCCTCGAGGGGCCGGGGGGCCCCCCCCCCCTAGGGCTCGCGCGCCCGGCAGTGGAAATTTAAAGGGACAGTTTCGCCGGTAATTGGTCATTGCGGGCAATGTTCCTATTTAAGTCCGGCCCCTTCCTGGGGCCTTTTCTGGTCCTTTGGGGTTTGTTCCCTTGGAAAAAGCGTTTCCCAAAAAACCCTTTTTCTTCCCTACCCCTTACCGTACCCTTTGCTCCCCTTTACCGCCACGAATCTTCTGCCTGCCCTGACTTCTCCCGTCCACTTTAGAACCAAGCCGCCTTCCTAACCTCCTGCCTGTCCCCGACTATGGCCTGCCTGACGAATCTGTTTCCCCGCCCCACCCTTGGGCCCCCACGAGGCAAGCCCCGCCGTGGGAACGACCCCCGGGAGACTCCCGGTGAATACCGGACCTACTTTAAATTTCCTCCCTGGCGTGGGCTTCCACCATCCCCCTGGGGGTCCAGTAGATCCACACTAGACTGTTTTCACAAAACCCCCACATCCATCCGACGTCGCACACCCAGCTCACCCTGCTCTATTCTAAACTGATTTTGGCTGCCAAAATGAAAGGAAACGCTGAAAATGGCGCGATTAATAATATGCCGGGTTTTAACCTAAATTATGCGTGATCGGGAAAAACCGATCACCCCCCCCCCCCCCCCCCCCCCCCCCCCCCCCCCCTAAAAACCGTGGCCGATTCAAATTTTTTGAAATAATCGCTCAACACTACTGAACACTGTAGAAGAAAAAAAATTCCAAACACCAAAAACTGCATTTTTTTGGTCATTTTACGTCACCTAAAAATTTAAATAAAAGTGATAAAAAAAGCCGCATGTATTACAAACTGGTACCATTAAAAAGTACACTTCAACCCGAAAAAGATGCTGCCTCACTCAATTCTACAGGTAGAATTCCAAAAAACTTTATTGGTCGCAGAAAATGGCGACCAATAACGTTTGGATTTTTTTTACCATTCCAAAACATAATGAAAACCCTATATATTTGATATTGCCGGATTCCTTAAACCCTGTTAAATACAAATATCACACTTTTTTAAAAGAAGTTTGAACGGCGTAAAAAAAAAAACTCCCCCAAACAAGCAAGTACATTTTTTTCCTTTTTTACCCCCCTTAGAATTTTTTTTTTCAGTTTTCCAGTTATTCTATGACCCCTGAATGAACTATTTGAAAGTAAATATGTCCTACAAAATAAAAACCCCCCAAAAGCTATGAGGTGGAAAAATAAAATGTTCTGACTCTGGAAGGGAGGAGGGGAAAAAAAAAAATGACAAAAAAATAGGCTGCCGCAGGAAAAGGTTAATTGTGTGCATTTTTTGTATCCTACAATATAACTGTAAGCTCTGGGACAAATCATTCACTTTCCTGGACCTGCACTTTGTTCAAGAATTCCAAAAGAAAAATTTAAATCTTTTTTGCATAAGTGAGGCCCTTGCTCATGTTGCCCCATTATTATATTTGTAAGGATTTTGTCATAAGTTTTCTTAAATTAGGGAAAAAACCCTTTAGGGAAAATTTTATTCTACTTTTTGCGTTTTCCCCTTTTTTCCCTAAAAAAAAATTTTTACCACTGCGCTGTATGTTTCCATCCCATTAAAAATGACTTTAAACAAGTCTGTACAATAAACTTGGTATATCAGGCATCACAATTTTTTTTAAAAACATTCATGAAAAACCATTGAGTTTTTGTAAGGGGTTTGGGCCCCCCGGCCCGGTCCACGGACCCCCGGTGCACCCGTGTCCCCGCGGCAGGCCCCCGGCCCGGGGACGGGTCCCGCCGCGGGTCCCACTGCCGCCCGTGGCTGCATCCTTTCCCGTCTCCCCCACCTGACCGCGCTCCCTTTTCGCTCCGCGTCCCCTGCTGGGGGGAATCGAAACCCGGCCCCCCTAGCGCGGCCCCCCCCCCCGCGCCTCGCTCTTGTAGTTTTAAAAGGGGGGACAGTGCGCCGGTAATTGGCTAATTGCCTGACGCGGTCTCTATTTAAGTTTAGGCCCCAACGCCCTCTTCCCCGCTGGATCTTTGTTCCCCCCTTTTGCCTTTGGGGAAATGCTTTCCCTGTTAGCCCAATTAGCCTTGCCGTGTCCCAACCCCTTTGGTTATTTCTCGGCCTCCGACCTCGGGCCGGCCTTTCCCCGACCTTATCGCCTGTCCTCGACCCCCAACCATTCCCCGCCTGCCCGACCATATGCCGGGCTCACCATAGGTCTGGTTTTCGTTTTTGTACCCGCGGCAATCGGCTCCCCCCCCGCAGGCAAGTCACGTCAGGGGGGGAGGGACCGGGGAGCCTCAAGCCGCAGAAAGTCCATCCCGTTTTGCGGGGGGGCTCTGGTAAAAAACCGGGGGATATTTAGATTCCTTTCCCCTGGCGTGGCTTAGCTATCATGGGCCCTGCGGTGGTTGCGGATCCCCCTAAAAAGTCCGTTCCCAGAAAGACCCAAAACCCATGGATCCCGCCAAGGTCCCCCTGCCAAGCTTTTTAAGATTTCGACGGTTTGTTGCCCAGAAAACCCGCAAACAAATGCACAACAAGGTCAGATTTTGGGGGAAAAGCTCTCGGCCATGATGTTTTGCTTTAGAACCCCCGCAGCCGCCCCCGTCTTGGCTCCATCTAACCCTCCCAGTTCCTTTGGCCACCGTGGGACCCAAGTTTCCCGGCTCCCTTTTACCCTCCAGCTTTGCCGGGGACCCCCCCCTTCTCCCCGGGGTTTCTTTTTGCAGTGCTTATGCACTTTGGAAAGGATGGCGGACCATTTTCCTTCGGAGGGGTTTCAAAAGGGGCCCCTTGTGGTGGGGCCTATTTTCCCCGGGGAAAGGGCCCGGGGTTTGGGGCAAACCCCCCTCTGGGACGGGAAGGGAACCCTTTTGGACTGCGGAAACCTACAGATCTTCCCCCCGGAAATTTTCCGCACCGTTTTTGAGGAGCCGGGCGTGTTTCCCCTTTCCGGGGTTTAGACCCCCCTTTTGGGGGCCTTCGTCAGGGCGGCCCTTTCTGTGGGGGGGATATGGGGTTAAATTTCCGTACCCGGGCCCTTCGGGGTCGCGTGGAACAAATGCTGCCCTTGGCCACCTTAAAAAAGGGGTCTTTTCCAGCGGGGGTAAAAAGCTTTGGAAAGAAAAGAGACCCCCCCGGGTTCCCCCCTTTGAACAAAACTAATTCTCCTTGCCACTCGAAATCGTTTTCGGGTTTTTCACTGAAAGGCAGGAGGAGCTTCCCCAAAAAAAGAGAGGCTGCTTAAAATCCCAAAAGCGGGGGGGAAAAAATTGCTCTCACCTAGGTGCCGTGGGGAGGGGCTCTAGGTGCAGTTCCCCCCGCTCCCCGTTTTGATGTTTGCCAGGGGAGGGGGAAGGACTAAAGGGCGGGGTTCTTGGGCCCCGGACCTTTTTCTCCCTTTTCCTGGACTCGGGGTCACCCCCGGGAATTTTACCCCTTGCCTTTTTGGGTTTTACCCCGGTCCCGCTTTTGCCTTTTTTTTTCCGTTTTAAAAAATTTTCCAAACCTATATTTTTTTCCCTCCCCACCCATAATATTAAAACCCCCCCCGTTCCCCCCCCTCCCCCCTTTTTTCCCCCCTTCTTTTAAGGAAAATTTTTCAGGTTCCCGTCCTGTCCCGTGCTTTCCCTCGGCGACCCCTTTTGGGGGCCCTTCCCCGGGGCGGGGCAACGTCTTTCCCCTTTACGCTTTTTTGGGGAAGACTGGTGGGTCCGGGGGGTTTGGGGGAAACCAAAATTTGGCCAAAAAACCTCTGCTTGGGGGTTACCAGGGGCCCCGGTGCCTACCATTTTCTGCACCGTTCCCGAGCTTTGCCGGGTAACCAGCTGAGTACCGGGGCCTTGGGGGACGTTTTCCCCCGAGAAGGGGCCCGTTTACGCTCCCCACATATGGGCCCTTTTACGATTTCCCCCATTGCCCTTTTCCCGGGGCCCCATTTCCCCCCCGGGGGGAAGGGTTTTTAACCCCTTTCTGTACCGGGGAATGGGGCCAGTCGGCCTACATACAAGAGAAACTTGCAGAAAGGGTTTCCCCGAAAAGCCCTCACCCCCACCCGGGAAAGGGGGGGTTTTTTCCCTTGTACAGAAGAAGGTGGTTCCCTTCGCCCGTGTATTGCAAAGGGGGGCTCATAAAAATAAACCGAAAAAAAAACCCCCCTTTCCTCTCCCGCTGATGCAGAACTTTTTGACCGCCTCAAGGGGGTGGGGGTTTTTCCAAGTTGGGCCCTGCGGGGGGCCCTAAAACCTCATAAAGGAATTCGGGGGGGGGGACAAAAGGGGGAAGAGGGGGTTTAATACCGAAAAGGGGACATTTTGAATATCTCGTAATCCCTTTTGGGTCTGAAAACTTTTGAAAGTTTTTCAAGAATTTTTTAAACGATGTTTTGGGGGATCCCCCTGTACCCCCTGTGTTGTATTTGTACTTGGATGACACCTAATTTTTCCCCGGGTTTCTTCCAGACGCCCCGCCCCCAAAGTGCGCCGGGTTCTGCGACGTCTGGCAGCAATCGTTTTTCGCCAAGCGGGGCAAAATGTTCTTTCCATCAGCCAAACCCTACCCTTCCGGGTTTATGTCTCACCCAAAGGGCCCTGAAGATGGACCCAGCAAATCTCTGCCGGTACTGCAAGGGGCCTCGTCCTGTCGGCCCCCGGGGGCCTTTCCAGGGGCCTTCCTGGGCTTCGCAAATTTAAATTCCCGGCCAAAATTTATTCCCCACTTCCCCCACCTTGGTGGCTCCTATCGTGGCCCTCACTAGGAAGAACGCGAACCCGAGATGTGGTCTCCTGGGGGTTTGAGAAGGGTTTTTTTTGGTTTAAAAAACTGCCTTTCCCTCACTGCCATGTTCTGGCCCCGGCCCCCTGATTCCGAAAAAGCCTTTTTCCTTGGAGGTTGGTTGCTTCTTCTGTGGGGGCAGGGGCAGTCCCCCCAAAACAAAAGGGGGCCCCCCAAGGGCAAGATTCTAAACATGTGGGTTTTTCTCTAAGACTTTTCGCGGGGAGGGGAAAACTATCCCAATTGGGGGGCCCCGGGGAAAATTTTGGCCATCAAGTTAGCCCTGGAGGAGTGGGGACATCTGTTTGGAGGGGGCTCGCCTTCCTACGACTTTTTTAGGGGCCCCATAAAAATTTTTACTGTTTTCTACAGACGGCCCATTTTTTGAATCCCCCCAAGCCCGATGGTCTCTTTTTTCTAAACGCTTGCCCCTTTCCCCAAAAACATTTCCGCCCTGCGGGAAAAAAAAACCCCAAGGGGCTAAAGCCCTCTCCCGTTGCCTCGGCGTGGGGGGTTTGAAAAACCCCCGTGTACAACACATCTTTTTCCCCCAAAGGGTTTGGTTCAGTGGCCCCCGCAGATCCCCCGAACTTTCCCTTTGGAAAGGCCCTTTGGGCCCCGCCCGCACAGGAAAAAGGGGTTTTGGGGAATGGGGCCATAGCTCTCTCTTGGTGGTCATTCCGGAGCAGGGGAAAAGTCCTACGTTTTGATCTCACGGCACTACTGGGGGGCCCGCCCTGGCACAGGTTGTAAAGGACTTCCGCTCCCCTTTTTATCACAGGGCCCTCGGAAAAAAGGGGTCCCCCAACCCAGTGGCCGGCCGGTCTCCTGAACCCTTGGGCCCTCCCTGAGTTTCCCCCTGGACAAACTTTAGCGGGAAATTTCATCTCTGATTTTTCCCGGCCCCCTTTGGGGGAATTTTCGGTACTGGGGGGTTTAAACCGCCGGTTCTCAAAGATGTCCCATTTTCGTACCCCCCCGGGGCCGCCGTCTGCCCCAAAAATTTTAAGCCAATCAGTTTTTCCGGGCCCAATGTTTTCCGACTACATGGGTTTACCGTCCCAAATTGTCTCCGACCCCCGGTTTCCCCCAATTTTTTTCCCGTTTTTGGGGTTTGCACTATGTCCGTCTGCAAGTAAAAAACTGGTTTTTGGGAAGCATCCCAAAACCCTAAAACCCAAGGGGCGGGTTGGAGCGGGGGGGAAACCAGATTCTGGGGGAAAAAAATACGTCACTTTGTATCTGGGTTTTCAGGACAACGGGGCCCCGCCCTTACCCCCTTGGGGCCCTAAATTTCTCGTAAAACCCACGCGTTTCGGAGGCAGCCGGGCGTCTCCCCAATTCTTTGAGTCTATGGCCCCCCAATTCCGCACCCCCCCCCCCCCTGCCCAAAAACGGAGGTCCCCGTTGTAAACGACCAAGTTGGGGATATCAAGGAAATCTGGCAGGAGACGCGACTTTCCCTACTTGGGCCCTCGGCCCGTAGGGAAGACTCAGGCTGATAAGAGGAAGAAAAACCCCCCCCAAAACTTTCCCCTCCCAGGGGCCAAAGTTTGGCTCTCCTTTTAAAGGTTTCGTGCGCTTGAGGGTTCCCCCAGTCTCAATTTGGGCCCTCGCTTCCTCGGTCCCTTCAAGGGTTTTTCGGCAAATTTTAAAAAACCCCGGGGACGTATTTGCTCTCCCTGCCTCAAACCCTCCGGATCCCAAAACGCATTCCCGTTTTCCCTCCTTAAGCCCCTGGTCCCTGAACCTTTTTTCTCTAGGGGAAGGGAATCCTTCCCCTGTTTTGCCCCAAGGGCCCCGACCTTTGGGTAAAGGACATCTTGGAGATGAAGACGGTCAGAGGGGAAACGCTTCCCTTTCCTTGTAGATTGGAAGGGGTTCGGCCCCGGGGGGAGAGGTCCGGGGAGCCAGAAAAGGGAACATCCTGAATCGTAACCTCCTCCCCCGGTTTCTGCATCCCAAAAAGGGGGGAGGTCTAAGGGGGGGGGGACTGTAAGGGTTGCGCCGCGGTCCCGGGCCCACGGACCCCCCGGGCGCCCCCCGTGTCCCCCGCGGCAAAGGGCCCCGGCCCCCGGGGGCGGGTGCCGCCCCCGGGAGGGCCCCCTGACCGGGGCCCCGGGGGGCATCCTTCCCCTCACCTCACCCGCCCCCGCTCCCGTTTGCTCCCCGTCCCCCCCTGGCCGGGAAATGCGCATTTCGCGCCCCCCGCCGCGCGCGCCCATGCTTGTTTATGTTTTTTTTAAAAAGGGGCTGCGCCGGTAATTGGCTTTTTAAATTTCCGGGCGGGGTTTATTTAAATTTTGGTCCAACGTCATTCCCCCCTGGAAACTTTGTTGCCCCGGGTTTCCTTTGAAGAAAACGTTCCCGTTGTTTCCCTTAAACCTTGCCGTTTTTTAAAAGACCTTGCTTGTTTTTCGGGCCCCCAGAACCTCCCCGCCGCCCGCCCTGACCTTATCGCCTGTCCTCGACCACGAACCCCCTTTGCCGCCTGCCCCGCCCCAAATGCCTGCTCACCACTCCCGGGCTTGGATTCGTTTTTGTAAAACCCCTCACCCCGGTTTCCGCCCCAGGCAAATCACGTTTAAAGGGGGGACGAACCCGGGAGCCTCAAGCCGCAGCAAAATCCCTTTCCCCCCCTTTTGGGGGGGCTTGGTGAAAAAAACGGGGGCTAATTAGATTTCCGTTCCCGGGTGGCTTAGTATCTCGCCCGCGGTTTGGGCCCCGCGGATCCACTACCAAGTCCGTTACAGAGTGCTAATCTTGTGGTAATAAATCTAGTCAGGTTTCCCTCTTTTCCATCATCCATTATTATTTTTGTCAATTTCACTTTATCCTTTTTGAAAAATGACACTTGGACAAGCATGTTAGTGGAAGTAAAAACCTTCAAAATACAACCCCACTCAACCAGAAGAAAATCATCATCAGTGAAAAACCCCAGGGTTTAAGGGGCACGGGTTTAATCAATAAGATTGTTCAAATTCTAACCAAAAAAAAGAGCCTTCTTTTTTTTTTTTTTTAAAAGGGGAAAAGTTCCCCCAAGGACCGGGGGGCCCCTCTTGGGTTTAGGGTTGTATCAGGTATTGCATCTGATTTCTATTCACTTTTGACTGCGATGTAAACAGGATAAAAAAGCCCCCCCGAAGCAAGTGTGGTACAGGCAGTCCCCCCCTTTTTCACCGTTCCGACTTAAATTTTGTCCCCTAGCTTTCAAACGGGACTTATTTTGGGGGATCTGCAAATTGTGTTCCATGTTCCACAAAAAGGTTTGTAGCTGTGGAACGACAAACTGCCAGAAAGCCCCCCAGCAGAATATGGGGGTTTTTTAAAAGAGGTGAAATCTTCTTAAAAAAAAGGGAGACAGACTGCAAAACAAAAAAGTAAAAAACCCCCTTCCCCGGGACTATCCAAAACTAAAAAAAAAAAAAAAAAATTTTTTTGCTGGAGTTAACCTTTTAAAAAAATTTACCCCGTTTGACTTACCACAAAAATTCAAATTAAGAACAAACCTACAGTCCCCATCCTGGTTTAAAACCCGGGGAATGTTGGACTGCACTTTGGGGAAAAAACCCGCAGCACCAACTATTTAAGTTAATTGTGTTTCCCGGGGGCAGCCCTTCCCACAAAAAAATTTGGGGTTCCTGGAGCTCTGCTGTACATGGAAAAACTTTGAAAGGTTACTTAAAACCTATCCATTTAAATTTTTTTAAAACAATTAAACCAAATTTTTTTGTTTTCAGAATTTTAAAAAATTTGCCCGGGTTTATTTTTTGTAAATTAAGCTCATTTGGCCAAAAAAAAAAAATTTTTACACACTTTATCGAATGACTATGGGGGCATAATCTATGTGAGAGGTTCTCTTTAATGAGTCTGGTGGGTGTTCAATTGCTTCCTCCCAGACTTCTGGAAGTAAAAGACTATCCCACCAAATGGTTCCTCCTATACGTAAATCAAGCCCCACCCTTTTGTGCTTTTTCCTCTCCCATGCAACACTAACCCCCTCACTGCCCACCAAAACTAGAGATTGGGGCCCTTTTTCAGGGTTTTCCCCCCGCCAACATCTGCGGGAAAATTTTGGGTTTCCTTTTTCTGTCCCCTGACAGAAGGGCTAGAAAAAAGTGGGGCTAGGTTCCCAAGGTAAATTTAAAAGGTTTTCTGGTTGGGGGTTTATTTCACTTTCCCGGGGTTTAAGTAAAAAAAGGGAAGGTCAACAATTTTAACCTTTTTTGTTTTTATAAAATAAGGAAAAAAAGCCATTGTTTTTTATGTGTGGCCAGCTTTGGGCTACATATTTGTAATGTTCTGTGCCCTTTTTCCCCCAAAAGCTTCGATTTAGGTTTAAAAAACTGCAAAAGGGTCTCTATGAAAGCCTTTTTTGCTATTTTTTTTTACTAAAAGGTAGTTTAGATTTTTGTTTTAACAAAAATTAATTTTAAAGCAAAAATTTTAAAAAATTTTTAAAAAAAAGGCTTTATGTTACAAACGCTTTGCCCTTTTATCCCCGTTACCCCCAAAATCTTTATCACGCGGCTTTTATTTGATGACTTTATATTCTTTCATCCTGAAACACCTATTTTTCTTTTTAAAGTTTTAAGCTCAGGGCCCCATGTATGAAAAAAATTTTCTTTGGTCGAAGACTTTCTTCGTTGCCCCAAAAAAAACCAATTTAGAGGGGCCTATTCACTTCATTTTTTTGCCTCTTCAAAAAAAAAAAAATGAGCTCTGATTTGGTTTTCTAAAGGGTAAAAAAAGAAAGTTTTTGAAATGGACAGTTTTTATACATTTCTCCTAAATCCCTTTCCCCCTAAAGGCAAAACAACTAAAATTTTTTATATGGGTTTTAATAATACCCAGTATTTAAGACAGCTGTTGTCTTAGTACTCCCGTTTGGGGGTGACCTTTTGGGAAAAAAGCATGAAAACCACCATAAAAATTTCCCATGCATTATGGTTTTTTCACCCCATTAACCCCCCCTTTATTATGCAATTTTTTTTGCCGGTACAAATTAAATTTTATTGTTGCTTTTTTGTATTAAGTTTTTTTCTTTAAAAACCGGATCCACATTACCAAAAAAAAAAATAGTTGACACCGTAGAATGGGGAAGGATGATTTCTGGGGGGCTTTTCTTCAAGGTCCCCCACAACATATCCCCATCAAAAGACCAAATTTTTTAGAAGAAAATACCCAAAAATTTTCATAAACCCATCCCAAACTGAATTTTTTCGATTTGGGTGCCTGATTTTTGATTCATGGGCCCTTTAGGCTACACAGGGGCAATTATCATGTTTGGTATTCAAAGTGGACAATAGGCCAATCAGTTCCCAAATTGTGTATGGACTAGAAGATTTGACAAACCCCCCTGAATTTTCTTCTTTTGTCCCGTGCCCATTCTAAAAAAATTATAGTCCCAAAAACACCAAGTGTTGAAGTTAGTGACATGAACAGAACTTTTTATTACTTTTTCTCTTTTCCACA
>JAODAL010040348.1:0-36989 GCA_025379985.1 Phyllomedusa bahiana
GATGAACAATAAAAATGCTTGGTCCATGCCCTCGTGAACTCGCCGCCAAGACTACTGCAACATTCCTATCTTTTGTGGGCCTCCCTTCTAGCACCTAGCTTCCCTCCGAGCCATCCTTAACTCTCTAGTCACATCTGTTTTCAACCTCTCTCCAACACTACCTCCACTGCCTCTTCTTCCCCTCTGCCAGTCATTCCACTGTTACCCATTGCCCAGCAAATACAGTTTCAAGTATTAGTAACCCTGACCGACAAGGCTCTCCATAACCTATCCCCTCCATACATCACATCCCTACTCTCTAAATATTGCCCTCACGCATTATCCGCACCTCACTCTTTAGCAGGACCTTCTATCACTGCTCATCCACTTATCAGCTTCATCACATAACCAACTCCAAGAGTTCTCCCTGGGTAGCTTCCCCCATACTCTGAACTCCCCACCACAACACAACAGACTCTCTCCACTTTCACTAGGCTTCAAAAGCAACTTGAAAACCCACTTCTTCAGGAAAACTTTGTAAACACAACAAACCTATGCCACTACGCTCCCCACAAACAATTCTGCCCTCCCTTCTGACTCTTCCACCTCCTTATAGACGGTAAGCCCTTATAGGCCCTTTCTCCCTCTATCCCAGTTGTTACTTACGTCACCTTTGTACTACTTGTTTGACCCTATGTGATCTATTTACTCCCCTCAAATGTTCTGAAACTAAAATAAATAATAAATATTATTTTTGTGCATTTTTAACCCATTAAAAAAATAGTACACCTAAAAACGCATTTAGTTATACACATTATTTCGAAATAACAAATGCTACAAAACTGCACAAAAACTATCATGCGTTTCTTAGGCCACTTTTTCAACAAAAAATCACCTGTAAAATGTTAAAACGAATCTTCTGCTAATTCACATAACCATTTTTGAGATACCTTACTACATTAGTGTTGAGCGATTTTTATCTACAAAGTTGAAATCCGGCAAGGTTTTTATTTGTGAATCGACAATTTCCCGATCATTCGATAATTAAAGGTTAAAATCTGTGCTCATCTATTAAGACGCGCCTTTTCGTCGCTTTCTTCCTGTAATTTTGGCGGCCAGCAAATCAGATTTACAGAATAGAGCAGGTTGAGATGTGTGTGCGACGTCATGACCTGGGATGTGGTATGGTTGCGATTGGCTGGAAAAATCACATGACCTCCGTATTACATAGAACAGCGTTTTCTGTTTCAAGCCTCAGTGTACTCCAGCGCACATAGGGATAGACCCTGCGCTCCTGCCCTGTGGCCAAACAGCACAGAGAAATTAGTCTATTTTTCTGCACATAGAAACCTCTAATATTAGCTGTGATCATTCCAATTTAGTTAGATTAGATATTAGAAGATTTTATGTAGTTAGCTATAGAATTTTAAAATGCAAAAAAGGCCATCTACCGCTTAAAATATCACAGCGGTGGGTGCGGGGGGGGGGGTGGCCCCGCTGGCGAACACAGACAATCTCTATCTATATAAGAACACTGGAAAAAAGTTACACCAAGACTTAGTGTAGACATTGTAGTGGAATATCTTTATTATTGAAAAGTTTGCTATTGAAAATATATCCTGGATATTGGGCAGCCTGAACTTATATTGGATATACACATCATTTCTAGTAACGCAGGTCTCTTTGTTAGCTGCAAAACTCAACTTTTATTATCAGTAAACATTTCAGATAGGTTTTCATTTTCATTTTACCCATTACACCTGTGACTGTTGATATATCCACCTTGCATGTTTAAATTACAATCCATCCATCTAGTAGTCAGCCAACAGGTTGTTTGTTGCCAAAAATACCAATTTATCGTACGAAAACAATCACAGTAAACGTGTTTTTTTGACTTTTTGCGCACCCAACATTGTTCATCTTGTCCGCAGCATCTACGTAAATCGTAAAACACAATTCTATATTCACCACAGGTGAATTGAAAGGTGCAAAAATACCGTTTAAAATAACAAAACATAACATTCCGTGTTTTTCCACTTTTGCACACCCAGCATATGTTCATTGACGCAGCATCTAAACGTAAATCTTAAAACAGCAATTCTATATCACCACAGGTTAAATGAAATGGTGCAAAAAATATCGTTTTAAATAATACCAAAACATAACAGTTTACGTGTTTTTTGACTTTGCACACCCCAGCACTTGTTCATTGACGCAGCAACTACGTAAATCATAAAAAAACAGCAAATCTATATACACCACAGTTGAATGAAAGGTGCAAAAAATACAGTTTTATTATATCAAAACATACATTATAACGTGTATTTTGACTTTTGCACACCCAAAATTGTTCATTGAACGCAGCAATCTACGTAAATCATAAAACAGCATTCTATATTCAACCACAGGTGAATTGAAAGTTGCAAAAATAACGTATATTATACCAAAACATAACAGATAATGTTTTTTTTACTTTTGCCCTGTCCAGATTTGTTGATAACACCTTGCAGTTAAATTGAATCCAGCAATTATGTTTGATTAGAGGGATATGAGAATAGCAGTGAATTTGCCCGTCTTTTAAATAGATGGGACCTTTCCAAAACTATTCCATACCTTCTCAATTTTTAATATTATCTGAACATGGAGCTAAATGACAGGTGGTAAGCGAGCAAAAAAGGGGGGTAGCACATGGAGTTAGAGTACGAGAGAAGGTGCTCCATCCAGTGCTGGCGACAACACGGCATGCCCAGCGGATCGTCCAGTTGCAGGCCGTCAGGCCTGTCATCCGCTGGGCCATGGCCCAGTGAATCTAAGTAACGAACTCGTCGCCATTCTGACCTTCAGTGGTTAATGCAACCTGCAACTAGCAGCTCTTACCTCCTCGTCCTCGCATGTCACGCCACAAATGTACGTCATCCATCATCATCAGCAACCGTCCAACATGAACAGCCCAAATGCAACTCATGTACCCACCAACTGGTGGATAATCCATTTGACTTGAAGACCTCTTTGAAGACAAAATGGCGGTTTGGGTACAGAAGACATGTTAAAAGATCAAGAGGAATGATTTAGTCTGCTCTGACGCCCACTTACAGATGCCATAAGAGGAGTGTGAAGGACGCCCGGTCCAATCGGCCAAAAATCCCGTGGCCGGATCGGCCAACGCTAGCAGTGCCCCTTGCTTTAGCCCGCAGCTTCTGGATGCAGAAAGTCAGGACGACCAAGTCACCTGTGGTTGAATTATGATGAATGATGACGACATTGCGGATTCCCATCTGGTCTTTTCCGCAGGAATTTGCTTGCGAGCGCTTCATCAGTAGAACGAGTAGAAGACTATGGGGTAGACTGGTCAATACGGGTCCCGCCCAAAAAGGAGAGGGCCGGTCCGCAAGAAGTCCGCTGATATTATTCCGCCAGCCACGTTCAGCGCAAACCCCCCTCCTCGCTTATCGCCGTCAAAAAGGTCCAGGACCTCTCAAGCCTGGCCTTCTTGAGCAAGCCTCTGATTCACCCAGCATGTCATATGCCGCCTTTGCCTAAACGCATAAGTAGAGGCAAAAACCCTTTAAGTGGTTAACCACCACCAACATGTCAAGTCAAAATGCAGCGAAAAGCATGAGTTGAAATGGAGGGAACACTTGGCCAAAAAAGGCCAGACCGACGCCGGGCCTCCAACCACTGTCACACCCTCTGTCTCCGCCTCCTCCTCCTCCGCCACCACCAAGCGTTCCTCAGCTGCCCATGTCTCTCAGAGTCATGATCAGGGATCAGCCTCCGCTTCAGCCTCCACCGTCGCCCGAGTACCACCAGCACCACCAGAGACCCATCCTACCCCTTCTCCTTCCGCCAGTTTGACGACCTGCACGCCGTACAGCGGCCAGTCTAGCAGCCAGCCTTCTGTCTCCAGGTTTGGGAGCAGAAGAAACACTTTAACCCAAACCATCCCAAAGCCAAAAGCCTGAATGTCGGCATTGCCAGGCTTTTGGCCTTGGAAATGTTGCCTTTCCGTCTGGTGGACACAGATGGGTTCCGCCACGTCATGGCCCTCGCCTGCCCCCAATACCAGATGCCGTGCCAGAAAAGCCGTCCCTGCCCTGGCCAGCCACGTGTCATCTAAAATTTCAAGCGCGTTGTCTGCATCTGTGTCCGGAAAAGTCCATCACACCACCGACACATGGACTAGTAAGCACGGCCAAGGCCGCTATATCTCTGTGACAGCTCACTGGGTGAGCTGGGTGGATGTCTCTGGGGTGACGGTGGCTCTCAGGCTCGGCGCACGCTCTTCAAAACCGCAGGGATGGTGCAGGGCTCTTTCCCCCAAGGTCCTCTGGTGGCATCACGTGCCCAGAGACACCAGGCCGTGTTGAAATTAATCTGCCTTGGAGACCGTCCACACACAGGTCAGGAGCTGTGGACGGCTCTCCGCAACGAGACCGAGCGCTGGCTGGGTGACAAGAACCTTGTGCCAGGCAAGGTGGTGTGCGATAACGGGCGAAATCTGCTGGCCGCCCTTAAGATCGGTAGGCTGGAGCACATCCCTTGCCTGGCACATGTCATGAACCTTGTCGTCCAGAAATTTCTAAAGAGCTACCCGGGTCGGACTGCCTGCTGAAGAAGGCTCGAGGTCTGAGTTCGCACTTCCGCCGTTCGCACCCTGCTCGTCCCGCCTGGCTGCGTTGCAGCGTCAGCTCGGCCTCCCCGTCAACCGTCTCATTGTTGACGTGGCAACACGCTGGAATTCCACCCTCCACATGCTCCAGCGATTGTGGGAGCAGCGCAATGCCATTACGCAGTACGAAGTGACACATGGCCTGACAAGCAGCGGTGCGGACCTCGGGGTGTTGAACCACCGAGAGTGGAGGCAGGTGAAAGAGCTCTGCACCATCCTTGCCAGTTTTGAAGAAGCCACCAAAATGGTCAGTGCGGACGATGCCCTTGTCAGCATGAGCATTGTGGTGATCTTAGTTCTGGAACGATCGTTGGACACTCTGAAACATCAGGTCCCGCCAGCGACGGAGGAGGAGACGGACACAGATGCAGACACGGAGCCTTTCTCTCCGTCAAATCCACAAGGCCCGACAGTTTCTCAATTTTATCGGTCTTCATTAGGCAGTGGTTCAGGGTCCAGAGCTAGTGCAAGGCGGCACCTCAGCTCTCAGGGTGCATCATCTGAGGCAAGTCAGGGCTGTGTTGAAGCTGTGCCGGAGGAAGCGGAGGAGGAGGAGGAGGTATTCCTAGACACCGACGTCCCTGCCTTGGAAAGAGGTTGGCGTGAATTTGAGGCAGATGAGGAAGATGAGTTTGCTAGTGCCCCTCAACCCAGAGGCTTGGGAACTCAAGGCTCCATCTCTCACATGAGTGCTTGGATGCTCCATTTCCTCCAACATGATCCTCGCATTAAGGCCATCAAAATGAACAACAGTTACTGGGTGGCCACCCTCCTGGATCCCCGGTACAAAACAAAACTCAGCACTTTCCTTCCACCCACCCAAATAGAGAGTAAAATGCAGGAAATGGAGACCTTGCTGATTGATCAACTGGAGACATCTGTTGCGTCTGCTTCACGTTCTTCAAATGTCACGGTGGAACAACGCCAGCGACGTGACAGCAGTAGAGTGCCAAGTAGCCGTAGCGGCAGCAGGCAAGGTGGCAGAAGCCTAATGGGTGACCTCTGGCAATCTTTATTTACCACCTCACCAACGCATGCAATGCAGGCCACAGATACAACACCCAGAGACCAGCTTAAGATCATGGTGCACGACTATCTGCGTCTCAACACCGATGTTTTTGTATGTGTTCCGGACCCAATAGACTTCTGGGTATCCAAAATGGACGAATGGCCCGAGCTGGCTCGCCACGCCATAGAGGTGTTGTCCTGCCCAGCAGCCAGCGTCATATCTGAGCGGACCTTCAGCACAGCCGGAGGAGTCATTACAGACAAACGCATCCGGCTTTCCACAGATAATGTGGATCGTTTGACTTTCATCAAGATGAATCAGGCATGGATCTCTGATGATGTTGTGGCCCCAATTGCCGAGTCACCGATTAGTTGCTGGTCTACTTCACATTCCTCTCCAAACAGAAATGGTCCTCTTGAAAAACTTATTTTTAAAATGATCATTTCTTACTGCAATTTTTATTCTCAATTCCCAACAGTTCATTTTGCTGGTTTGCTGTGAGGAGACTAAAAGACACCAAGGTTTCATGACAAAACCATATTCCATGTGCTCACTTCATCTTTAGAATTTTTCACATTGTCAATGGTTTTTGGGGTCATGTTGCCTCACAATTTTTAACAGTCGCTGAGAATTCATATTTATAATTTTTTGCGTAATGTTGCTGTTTGTTTGAGCAATAATCATGGTCCTTTGGAACAGAAATGTGGCTTCTAAGTGGCATTTCTCCTTCACAATTTTTAACAGTGGCTGAGAAGTCATTTTTATAATTTTTTGGGTCATGCTGCTTTGAAATGCAGCAATACTACAGGCCCAAATCTAAAAAATGTTGTTTCGAATAGTTTTGAGTTCTTCACAATTGACCAAAGTGGCTCATGGGTCATGGTTTGAATTTTTGGGGGCATTTTGCTTGAATGCAGCTATACTACAGTCCTATTCTAAAAAATGTTGTTCTAACAGACATTTGTTCTTCACAATTGTCAAGTGGCTCAAGGGTCATGCTTTGAATTTTTGGAGCATTTTGCTGTGACATGCAGCTAACTACAGGTCCTATTCTAAAAATGTTGTTTCTAACAGACATTTGTTCTTCACAATGGTCACAGAGTGGCTCAAGGGTGATGGTGCTGTCAGAAACAGGAATAGGTAGAGACACTGTTAATGTGACACATATTGCAAAATGACTTGTTTTTTGCAAGATCTTTAACATAGCTATCAATCCCTTATTGAGACTACCCCATTTAATACAATTAAAAAAGAGAAACAAAGAACATGGTGGGATTCCACCGATTTTAAAAATGTGTATTCTAGAATTAAAGTACTAAAAACTTGCACCATTGTTACAAGGGAGTTACAGGAAAACTTGACCATATGTAGGAAATTCAAGAGGACATGGAGTATGGAGCACGGACATAAACCAAGTAGCTACAGCGAGACCATTTTCCTCCAGCACTTGAGTAAAAAAGAGTAAAAAGAATTGCAAGATAATGGCACTCTGGTGTAACAGGAGCGTTGTAACCACCAGTATTCCAAGTGAAAGGCTCACTTGGTCGACACACTCATACGGAGAGGGCAAGCGCTACCCAGGTAATTGACAAGCGTTGTACTGAGGAAAGGCTGGAGTTCTCACACTTCCGCTTCCGCACCTATGCTTCAGCACTACAAGTTTTCGCTAGTTGCTGCGTCATCAGGGTCATTTTAACCTGCGTGTTTAAATTAGATGACGGACCCAGCCTTGGGCTCCTCACCGCACCCACTGTAACATCTGGCCCTGGGTACATGCTGGTGGCCCAGGACAGTATAGTCAATGTCCAGTGAAACTAAAATGGTGGTTTGAAAGACTCCTTTTTCCGGCACTTTTTAAATGTGGGGTCATGCAGGTTTGGGGCTCATGCTGTGGGCCCAGGACAGGTATAGTCAATGTCCAGGAAACTAAAATGGTGTTGAAAGACCTCCTTTTTTCCGGCACTTTTTAAATCTGGGGTTATGCAAGTTTTGAGGGGCTCGATTCAGTGGCCCAGGACAGTTATAGTCAATGTACCAGCGAAACTAAAATGGTGGTTGAAAGACTCCTTTTTTCCGGCACTTTTTAAATCCTTTGGGGTTATGCAGGTTTGGGGTTTCATGCTGTGGCTCCAGCCAGGTATAGTCAACTGTCCAGTGAAACTAAAAATGGAGGGTTGATAAGACTCCTTTTCCCGCACTTTTTAAAATCTGGGGGTTATGCAGGTTTGGACTCATGCTGTGGCCCAGGACAGGATAGTCCATGTCCACGTAAAACTAAAATGGTGGATGAAAGACTCCTTTTCTGGCACTTTTTAAATCTGGGGGTTATGCAGGTGTTTTGGGGCTCATGCTGTGGCCCAGGACACAACAGGTATAGTCCATTCGTCCAGTTATACAGTATATACCTAAAATGGTGGTGTTGAAAGACTCCTTTTTCCAGCACTTTTTAAATCTGGGGTCATGCAGGTTTGGGGCTCATGCTGTGGCCCCAGGACTAGTAAAGAGGCGTATTATACTCGAATGTCCAGTTCAACACTGAAAATGGGTGGTTGAAAGACTCCTTTTCCGGCACATTTTAATGTGGGGGTCATGCCAGGTTTTGGGGCTCATGCTGTGCCAGGACAGATATAGTCAATGTCCAGTGAAACTAAAATGGTGGTTAAAGACCCTTTTTCCCGGCACTATTTAATCTGGGGGTCGCTCATGCTGCCTTCCAGGCAGGATATTCAATGTCCAGTTTCAAGTAACATGATGGTTCAAATCATACTGCCTTCTGGCACTTATTTGTAATTTGTGGGTGATGCCGGTTTAGGTCATGCTGTGTAAAAACGGGGGAAATTGTAAATTTGTATAAACCGTAATATTGTAGTTGGGGGGGGGGGGGGGGGGGGGGGGGGGTGGGGGGGGGGGGGGGGGGGGGGGGGGGGTGTTTTATGGTTAAAAGATATTGGGGGGGAGTTAATTATGGGTTTGGGTTGGTGTGTACTTGTTGTCTGTGGCTTTAAGCCCTAAGTGTTTGCCTAAGATGTACACGTATCCATTTGAACTGTTGTGGATGTTAATCACAGCTCTCCAGCCCTGTTTGAGTGTAAGAATGAAGGTGTGTTGACTCCCCCCATAGACTTTAATGGTCACGCTCCATAATCGACTGCTCACTATCGAAAAACCTTATCGGTGGTGGCCGACTATCGACTATCGCCCAATGTCGATAGCCAACATAATCACTCAACACTACTGTCTAGGTCTAAAACTTACTTTGTTGCCCATAGTAACCACACAGAGCTCCCCTCTCATTTTTCCAGACACTAAATGAATGAAAAGGGACACTCTGATTGGTTGCTATGGGCAACAAAGTGAGTTTTAGACCTAGACAGTTTTCGTACATGTGGCCCAAAATGTTAAAAATGTTTCTTTACATAAAAATATATGTGCTTAATCAATATGTGACTCTCAAGTGTTTTTTTCGATGCACAGCACATTCGTACTTAAAGGAGTTTTCACGATTTACCTTAAACATGTAGGCAATGGTAAATAGAGACTATTACCAAATACATTGTTGTTCTGTTTTGCAATGATTCTGCTTCTGATCAAGTTACTGACTACTCTCTGCTTTAGCAGCCTTATTAGTCTTTCCTTGCTATATCTTATCATCAGGACGGAGATTGCTTCTCAGTCTCCACTGTTATCTTTCTATTGAGAAAAATGTAAGTGTTACTGACCTAGGAGCAAGCAGCCTTGTGGCATCCTGTCAGGTCTGCAGAGCATATATCTGTGTATTTATCTTAATTATAACAGAGTAATTGAGCAGCTAATGTCTTGGCAACATGAAAATATTGTCTCTCACTAGAAGCTTCCTCTCCTGACAAATACAGATCTGCTAGCTCATATTTATAGTCAAACATCCTGCTTCAACAATGTCATTGTTTTTACAAACATTCCATCATAAATGTCCCTCTAACAGGTATAGCTAGGAATAGGAGGTAGCAGAGCTGAAATGTCAGTCACTATTGTAACACTGCTCACAGCCTGAACAGGAAGTAGGTGCCTAGAGTGGGGACAATATTCTATAAAACATCCAGATAGAAAACCCTGTTACCTAAGGCTTTACTATGTACTGTAGTTGCTAACAGGGTGCTACAAAAACTAAGGCTGGCCCTGAGTATCATAAACACACTCATATTATTGAATTAATGCAAACTTTACTTTTGCCTAAGACTGTGATTGGAGTAGACAACTGAACTTTTGCTAATTTCTGCTTGAAGTGATGTTAAGTTGTAACTGCACACCATCAGTTGTTGAATATTTGTCACAGTGAACATAAATTTTTATATTATTCATCTACTAAATCACAGAGCGTATAACTATTAATGTCATGCAAAACATAACTGATGCAAGTCTAGTTTGTTACAGAAAAATTATACCTTCATCAAATTGCAGAGTGTCGATTTATGGCATTAATCAAATACATAGTTAATGTGATGAAACAGAGCACTTAAGGCAAGGTCAACACATATGTTAATATTAAACCAAGGTAGCCAAAATATTGCAAAGATAGTTAATTTAATGCAAAGGGTTATGTAAAAATTAGGTATCCCCTTGTTATTAAATCCACTGACACAATGTTATTGATTGCGTAACTCAGTCTTGAATGTAGATTGACAGGTTTATTCCTAAACTTTAACATAAAAATAAAAATATTATTTCAAACTACAGTTTTTTTCTGGACATTGTTTAGGCGTCCTTTTTTTCTAGAATTTAATAAGAAATGGAAAAACAATAAACTTTGAAATCCAGTTTGGAGCAAAGTCTAACTTTATGGTGATATCATGGTTTTCAATGTTATCTGTCTGTAGAGCACAACAAAAGTCCATGAAAAGCATTACAAAAGTTTCTGGGCTGTGATATAATGGTGCATTATCTGTAAAGCACATCTTTGCTATAACGCTATCTTAAAGGGGTTGTCTCATTCCAGCATTTGGCAGCCGTTTATGCTGGTTGCTAAGCAGAGCTTGTGAAATGGAGGGGCGTGTTTCTCCTCCCAGCAGGGTGTATCTGCTCTCTCTGCAGACATGCCCCAAAGTGTCCACCTCAGGATTCATTCTGTGTGAGCTGGGGGAAGGGAGAGGTTCTCAGCTGTCATTGGAAGTGAAAAGCTAAGTGTAACTCAATAGTGTATACCTATATTTCGCGCTCTCTCTACATACTTTGTAACTAGAATGGGTATTTGACATTCAGGACTCTGGGAAATTCTTTTTGTCTCTCTCACACAGTGATGTATCCTGCAGATAATTATATCTCTGATCGCAGTCAGTGAATCTCCCCCTTCCCCGCACAATACGTCGCAGCACCTCCGCTTGTAGTCAGTGAATCGCACCCTTCCACGCACACTCCATTGCAGCACCTCCGCTAGCAGTCAGTGAATCTCTCCCTCCCAGTAGCACCTCTGCTTGCAGTCAGTGAATTGCACACTCTGTCGCACCACCTCCTCTTGCAGTCAGTGAATCACCCCTCCGCCGCACCACCTCCACTTGCAGTCAGTGAATCTTCCCGTCCCCCGCAGCACCTCTGCTTGCAGTCAGTGAATTGCACACTATGTTGCAACACCTCTGTTTGCTGTCAGTGAATCTCGCCCTCTCCTGTGCATGTCAATACATACATCCCCCTGTGCTGGTCCATGCATATCAATGCTCAATCCCCCTGGGCTTGTTCCTGCATCTCAGTACACACATCCCCCGTTTGCTGGTCCCTGCATGCCCATACACAATCCCCCTGTGCTGGTCCTTGCATCTCATTACACACATCCCTTTGTGATAGTCCCTGCATGTCAATATACAATCATTCTGTGCTCCCCCATCCCTGCATCTCATTACACACATGGCTCTGTGCTCCTCCCTGCAATACACAATCCTTCTGTGCTGGTCCATGCATCTCATTACACACATCCCCCTGTGCTGGTCCCTGCATGCCAATACACAATCCCCCTGCACTGGTCCATGCATCTCCATACACACATCCCCCGGCGCGCATCCATGCATCTCATTAAACACATCCACATGTGCTGGTCCCTGCATGCCAATACACTATCCCCCTGCACTGGTCCATGCATCTCATTACCCACATCCCCCTGTGCTGGTCCTTGCAATACACAATCCTTCTGTGCTGCTCCATGCATCTCATTACACACTTCCCCCTGTTCGCTCCAAGTCCCTGCATGTCAATACACAATTCTCCTGGCATTCCCGTCCGCGACCTGGGCGGAACAGAACGCTTTCCCGACCTGTAAACAAACACTGTTGCTAAGCACAAGTAAATCAGCCCGTTCTCTAAAACCATAGCACTTTGCTAATGGTAACCAAGGACAGACATGCTTAGATTTTTGGTCCCCACATTTTAACTATGATCTTTGTAGTGAGACAACCCCTTTAACATCTCTTTCTGTGGCACCGTCTGCAAGAGTTCAGAAACTGGCACTGTTCTCTTTCCATTGGCCATGCTCATTACATTTTTTCCATGTGATATCCTGCCACTTTTCTCCTTTATTCAGTCTCTAGGGCACATACATGCTGACTTCTTGGTTCTTAAATTTCCAGCTTGAAAAAAAATTCTTACTCCTTAACCAATGTCCTGTCATATTCAAATTCAAAAAACAGTGGCACACTATGGACTAAAGAAACTATCAAAGGGACATAGGAATTTTGGAAAAAGCATTGCTGCTAACTAGGATACATTGAAAAAATGTTTGAGGTTCTTAGTTCACACTTCTGGCCAAAACTGCTTAAGCACACCTCCGAACTTCACCGGGACCTCAGTGCTATTGTTACCTCTCTATTGCTTTTGACAATTTCCTGTCAACCTAGGCTACCTAAGGGTTTATATGCCATCATTTCTTGTCTGAGAAATAAGATTTTCAGTTCCCTCTAATATTGCTAAGATGTACTTCAGTTCTATCTACTCCTTTCTAATTTGGATTGCTTCTTAGCCATATCTACCTATTTTCTTCTTTTCTGGGCCCATTGATTGTCTACTGTATCAAAAAGACTCTGTCTGCCCTGACTTTAAGCCCTTTTATCTTATGGAGAATACTCAAGCTCCAACCTTGAATTGTCTGACTAGACGTTACATATCCTTCTATGGTGCCATTGCTAACATAGACGTTTCTGAGAATGGCAGCTGGGGGATTTCCTGCAATAAAGTACAGATCTTAATATAGGGCTAAAGCCTGAACACGTTAGACTTTGTTCCTTGGATTAGCCCCAAGTAGTGATGAGCAAACCCTAAAAAGTTTGCGTTCGATTCCAACTGCGAACTTTGAGAAGTTCGTTCGAACTTCTAACTCGAACTCGAACCCAATTAAAGTCAATGGAAAAAGATGTTCGGGTTAATGTTTATAAATATACAGGTGAATAGATGCTGTAATTACCATCCATAACAGCAAACTGGATACGTGGAACAACTTAGTGAAGAAAATTTGAGTGACAGAAAAAAATTACATTTTTTTTTCTACAAGCAGCCACTATTTAAAATAGATTTCTTTCTATAGGATATTTGGTAACCGTGTGTTATGTACTAACTGAACCCCCAAAACTGCAAAAATGAACTTTTTGGCACTGAGTATGATTGTATGAGTATGATCTTTAGGAGAGTTAGGTATTATGTGAGCCTGCAAATGCCACCAAATAACAGCTTCTGGGTGAGGGAAAGATGCAGCCGGCAATACAAAACTCCATAACTATTGCCGGCTATGATTAATTAAGCTTGCTATACACCACCCTAACTAATCTAAATAGCAGCTCTTCCTGTCGCAAATAAGCAAATCGTGTGCCTGTATGCAAGCAAGCAGACAGGGAGCAGTCTATACAGTACAGAGAGTGAGCCGAAAATGGTGTTCAGAACGTAATTGTCACGTCAGTGGAGGTGCAGTGGGCCCTGACTGCCACCCAGCCCACTGTCCCTGCCTACTTGGCGGGCTGCCCTAGATGGCAGACCCCAACTGGACGACAGTCCCTACACTACTACGTGCAGGGCCGTCAGGGGAACACAGAGTCAGACTGTCCGGGTCGATAATGGTGCAGATACGCCAAAGCCAAAAATCGGAAGACAGGAGAATAACGGTAAACAAGACACAGCTCAAATGAACAGGATGACACGCGTAACAAAAACGGAGGACAAAAAACGTAGTCGAGGAGCCAGCCGAAGTCAGGAACACAGGAGTCAACAAGCCAAACAGGATAACAGGGGAAGCACAAGGGATAACCTTTTCCAGGCAAGGTCTGACAGGAATGAGCGAGTTTAAATAGGGAACCCAGAGCCCACCCCAGCAGACGATTGGTGTGGCCTCCGGGCCCTCCTATTGGCCAGTGTGGCACACCCTCTGACCTGATTAGGAGCTGAGCTGTCACTTCTAGTTAAGTCAGCCCAGCCTCTCCCTGGGTGTGTCGCATGGCCAGAGGAATTAACTCCTGCTGTGCCTTGCTGCTCCACGGCGGAAACGTGAGCCGTGGCAGTAATACAGTGAAATGTATATAACATGGTCATGTGATTTTAGCAGCCAGTGAGAGCCCTACACCTCAGTGATGACATTTTTGACACTTCTCTGTGCTCTGCACTGATTGAATGGCCGCCAAAAGTGCAAGAAACAGCTAAAAATGATACGAAAACTAGTGTGTCAAATGCGCATGTTGAACGTGAACTTTATGTGAACGAACCACAAAAAGCTCGGATCGGTTCGCGTTCTAAAAAATCAAGAAGTTCAACCCGAACGTAACTTTTCATGAATGGTTCGATCAACACTAGCCCCAAGCCAAATCTAGCACAAGGGACTAACATGTCCCTTAGTTAATGTATAAAGAAATAGATAAAGAGATTGCAATAACAAGAAAGACACAGTAGAAACTCCATTTAATAAAATTATAAGACATTTAGATAAACATGTATGAACGGGGCTGCAGCAGTTTTCTGGCACGCTTTGAGCCTAAAAAACTGTTGTCTCAAATGTCGCACACCAAAATCTGGTGCATGCTGCCCCAGACCCGACACTTCTGTGTGCACCAATTCTATGGGGGCGTGTTGCGCCAGATTTGTATGACACGTCACATTTTTTAACGTGTCACGCCATAATGTGCCTCAAAAGTGTTGGACTAATCCGTACCAATTTCACAGTTGTGAGGCTAAGACTAATTTTTATGCTTTCACACTACATGCGCCACTTTATAAATGTGTACCATTGTAAGACACCTTTACAGGTCATAAAGTGCCGTGAGACACTTTCATACATGCAGACGAATACTACACTAACTTACTGACCAGTACAGCTGTTGAGGCGGCACCACTTTTTTTTACATGTCCCCCTTAATGTTTATGCACAGTAGTTTTGTAGTCAGAAATGGGTTATTTTCTAAAAAGCATTCTATCATTGTAAACTTTGATGGGAGCAATTATTTAGAATTGTCTTGTAATTGTAAAGGTAAAATAAATGTTGTAACTAATTACACTTTTGCCTTTCATTTGATGATTGTTTTATTTATGTCTGTGCTCTTTGTATATTTTTTTATAACCAAAATAGAGTTTAAAAATCTAAAGGGCAGACTGTGTGTTTGTTTCCGCAGAGCTCACTGGAATATAAATTGCTTTTCAGCTGTAGATGACATTTTGAAATACAGTCTTAAGGCTGCCAAAAGAAAGTCACTTGGGACAAAACCTCACTTTCGGTCAGTTTGAGTTCAATATGTTGTTTATTAAACTGTTGTCAGGTCGAAAAATGTGATCAATTCCCTGAATGACAAAAAAAGATATAAATGAAATTTCCATTATTATTTTTGACTAGGTTTACTGTAAGTAATGTTGTTGATCCTAGAACTGTTTTTTTGTCAGAAACTACCACTAAGAATCTAAAGAGCTTAAAAATTAAGAATAAATATGTTTATCTGTGTTATATATTTTCAATACAGCCAACTTGCTTAAAATGTTTTTTTTTTAACTGTTAAAAATTAGGCAGTTCTAACCACTTAATAAGACAACCATGGTTATAAGTTAACCCTCTGAAGACAAGGCCATTTTTAGCTCTCAGGACAAAATCAGTCATTTTGAATATATATATATATATATATTATATATATTATTATATATATATATATATATATATATATATATATATATATATATATATATATATATATATATATACAACGGATAAAAAGAAGCACTCCAATGAATAACAAGGAAAAATAAGTAGAACGGGTGCAAGCAGCGACAGCTCAGATGTATAAGCTCCAAAAGCACATAAAAAAAAGAAATAATCCACAGCACTCCACACATAGAATAAAGCAAAAACAGTGTTTATTCCTCCATGCTTAAAAGAGCGACGTTTCAGCCCCCTCACAGAGCCTTTGTCAAACAATGTTACAAGGGATCACAAACAGTATATATAGAGTGAACAATTAAGACAATCAAGAATCATTCATATTAAAACATTGATCATATCATGTTACAATGAATATGATACAATCACCATTGTGTTTATGAGCAATATATAAAAAATGTGATGTCTATAAAATATACATAACATTAAGAGTAAAGATAATAACACCATAATTACATACCGTATATACTCGAGTATAAGCCGACCCGAGTATAAGCCGAGGCACCTACTTTTGCCCCAAAAAACGGGAAAACTTATTGACTCGAGTATAAGCCTAGGGTAAAAAATGCAGGGGCTACTGGTAAATTTTAAAAATAAAAATGGATACCAATAAAATTACATAGGCAGTTTAATGTCCCCCATAGGCAATTATAGGCAGATATATGGCCCTATAGGCAGGTATATGTCCCAAAAGGCACATATATGGCCCCATAGGCATGTAATAGGCAGTTATATGTCCCCCATACGCAGGTAATAGGCAGGTATTGGGCCCCATACGCAGGTATAGGGCAGGCTGTAGGCAGGTATAGGGCAGGTATAGGCAGCTGTAGGCAGGTATAGGGAAGGCTGTAGGCAGGTATAGGGCAGGTATAGGCAGCTGTAGGCAGGTATAGGGCAGGTATAGGGCCGTCTGTAGGCAGGTATAGGGCAGGTATAGGGCCGGCTGTAGGCAGCTGTAGGCAGGTATAGGGCCGGCTGTAGGCAGGTATCGGCCTGGCTATAGGCAGGTATAGGCAGCTGTAGGCAGGTATAGGCAGAGGAAGGCAGGTAGCGGGCAGGTATAGGCAGCTGTAGGCAGGTATAGGGCCGTCTGTAGGCAGGTATAGGGCAGGTATAGGCAGCTATAGGCAGGTATAGGCAGCTGTAGGCAGGTATAGGGTAGGTATAGGCAGCTGTAGGCAGGTATAGGGCAGGTATAGGCAGCTGTAGGCAGGTATAGGGCCGGTATAGGCAGCTGTATGCAGGTATAGGTCCTCAAGATAGGCAGGTATAAGCAGCTGTAGGCAGGTATATGGCCGTCTGTAGGCAGGTATAGGCAGCTGTAGGCAGGTATAGGGCAGGTATAGGCAGCTGTAGGCAGGTATAGGGCTGGCTGTAGGCAGGTATAGGCAGCTGTAGGCAGGTATAGGGCCGGCTGTAGGCAGGTATAGGCAGCTGTAGGCAGGTATTGGGCAGGTATAGGCAGCTGTATGCAGGTATAGGGCCGTCTGTAGGCAGGTATAGGGCAGGTATAGGAAGCTGTAGGCAGGTATAGGCAGCTGTAGGCAGGTATAGGGCAGGTATAGGCATCTGTAGGCATGTATAGGCAGCTGTAGGCAGGTATAGGGAAGGTATAGGCAGCTGTAGGCAGGTATAGGGTCGGTATAGGCAGCTGTAGGCAGGTATAGGTCATCTAGGTAGGCAGGTATAAGCAGCTGTAGGCAGGTATAGGGCCGTCTGTAGGCAGGTATAGGCAGCTGTAGGCAGGTATAGGCAGTTTAAAAAATTAAAAAACAATCTCTTACCTGGCTCCCTGCTGCTCCGTCTCCCGCGCTGCTCCGCCTCCGCCCTGACACAGTGCGCTGTACTCGGCATTCAGCTATATGCGCTCCCTGAGGAGCCGCATATAGCTGAAGCGTCCCTGTCAGCACTCAGGCCATCGCAGCGCCTGAGCGCCGACAGTGACTCGAGTATATGCCGAGGGGAGATTTTTCAGCCATTTTTTGTGCGAAAAACTCGGCTTATACTCCCCGTAAAATACGGTAATATAAATTAATCAAAAAGGAGGCAGGGAACATAATTAGACTCACATATTCATGACAGCACATGTCCCGAGAACGGCATCCTACAAAGTGTACGGCACATGTCCAATAGAGCTACTATGATTGATACAACGGTATCCATAGTTACAAAGCATCACCTGCTCCCTAGTCTAGGCGCGCATGCGCATTGTAAACACGAATGTTAGCGGAGAAGCAACAGAGCCGGGGAATAGCATTCCTAATAAAGCAAAGTAATGGAAGAGGGTGAAGGGATAGAAGAGTCCTAACCACTGGTAACGTATAACGAGGAAGGGCTTATGCTGAAATTTCCCCCAAATTGGGAGAAATACAGCAAAGCCAAAAGATGCCCAGCGACAACCGGTCCCCGTAATGGATCGTGACACATAGCATCACAAACCTCAATCACCCAGTGATGGCATACTCCAATGCCAACCACAGAACTCTGCAAATCTAAACCCCTATACAACCTCAAACTCCAACGGATACTTGAAAAGTGCTTTAAATAATGGAGTACTCCAACACTTAAATAGAACACATAGAAAAAAACAACATTAACCAAAATTGGGCTGGCCGAACAAACATATACAGGGAATGGTGACGTCACATACAGCCTGGAAGGCATTCTGTACCTTCCGTGCTGTCTGTCAGTACACAGCAGCCGCACGATCCTGCATGATCGTGCGGTTGCCAGCGCCGACAGAGACGCAGGAGGAGATCGCTCCTCCTGCATCTCCCTTAGTCATTGCGACCTATTGTTCGCGAAAATTAAGGGGCTAATGGGCCCCCCCCTGGAGTGATATCCGGCCGGGGCCGATGCTCGGGATGTCAGCTGTCATATACAGCTGACATACCGCAGCGATCGTGCGAACTCTGCTTTAGAGTTCACACGAGGTCCAGGATGTATGCATAGCACTAAACCAAATGCAATGGGCGTCAGCATAGATGTTGTTTATTAAAAGAATCCCAGTACAGCAAAACAGCTGATTCTTTAAATAAACAACACCTATGCTGACGCCCATTGCATTTTTTTTTTTGGATTTTTCTGAAGTGGGGGGAAGCGTCTCCATGGGGCGATTTGTGTTAAAGGGGATTATCCTCATTACAACTTTCAGCCCTCTTCAATGGTCTGGCGCAAAGGTTTTTTTTTTTATATTTTTTTATTGAAATCCAAGAAAGAGGTTATACATTATTGAAGTTACAGAAGAACAACATTTCTGAAGGTTTTGTATATGAGAAAAATAACATAAAGAGGGCATTGGATACAAATTAACTTTTTTTTTTTTTTTTTTTTTTTTTTGGTATATAATTCGTTAACTAAGTGCCAATTGTTATGACTTTACATAGAACAAGTTTTGCACTGTAAGTATTACCCGGGTAAATTGGAACCATAACCATTTTAAAAACCACAAACATATTAAGGTGAAGGAGGTGTACCTTACTCCTGTTAACATTTGGGTATGATTTCCACTGTGGGAAACATTTTTTTCAGTCTCCCTTTAAATTTAAAGGGGGCTCTCCCCCCATGGTTTTCCCCCCCCCACCCCCATAGAGCCTTTTATTATTGTACGAAGCCATAGCCCCCGGGTCTGACAGAGAGATGTCTTTTGGCCGTCAGGGTTACTTGTAGTGGAAGAGGGAAAATTAACTTTTGTAGATCCACCCTTTGGCTTTCACACCAGCCAGTGGTGGATACTTTGATGTAGGGGGTTGGAGCAGCGAAAGGAAAAGGCATAGGGGGTGAGCCCCGGCCACCCCAGACAATACCAAGTATGGAACCAAAAATGTGGCATTTTTTGTCTTTATATTTGCGGGAGGTGTCTAGTATTCCCCCCAAGGGGTTAAAGAATTTTTTGACCCTGCGTTCTTTATGTTGCGCTGCCTCCCCCAGTCCATCTGGAACAAAAAGAAGATTTTTCCCTGAAATAACCCTTTGTAGGGCCTGAGGGTTGGAGCCATACCGAAGAATTGCTTACGGCGGCAGCAGCCCCACGGCAGCAGTTGGTTTCCCCATTCGGCCAATACTATGTTTGTTCGTCTAAATGCCAAAAAAACCCCGGGGGTCCCCTACAGGAAAAAGGGGCTCAGGGTTTTTTTTAGAATTTGAGACCTCCTCCCCAATTTTTTAATAATTGGGGCACTCCACAGGCAATGATACAAGTCGCTCCGGGGGGGCCACTTAAAACATTTGTCGGGGGGTTTTTTCCCAAATTTCTCTCACCCTTTGATGGGAGTGAGATGGCCATTTTTCATAATTTTTGAATACATTTCAATGTATTTGGTGAGGGAGATTTTTTTATGGCGCCCCTAGAGCCGCAGAATCCCCCCGGGGGTCGGGGCCCCAGGATTTTTGGTTTCCCCCAATGGAAGGTTTTTTTTTTGGTTTGTCCATAGTCTACATTCTCCAAAGAATTCCAAAATATTAATAAGTGTGCTCCCTGGGGCCCGGTGCATCAGGATCCGACAAAGCAAGTTCCACTTTTTCCCCCGACAGTCCCCTACCCCCTTATGTAAAAAAACTTGTTATTGTAAGGGGTTAAAGAAGGGTATTTTGTGGATATAAACGTTGCAGTTCCTTAAATCGTGAGAGGTCTCTTGGATTTGGGTTGACAAAGTGATGTACGTGTGTTGGGCCTTGCTCGTGCCATTGAAAAAGACTTAGGGGGGGTCCGATGAAAGTCTGGGTTTGCAAATAGGAGGAGTTGGGACTGCTCGGGGGAGAAGGGTTTTTAATTGTCGGATCTTAGCCGGGTTCTCCAGACTGACATGAAAAATAAATTCTCTTTTATGGAGGGAAGCAAGCTAAAGGAGAGGGGAAAAAATTGATTAAGGAACTCCCGGAAAAAAAAAGCCTGATCTACGACAGTCGCAAACATTGGTGTTTTTTGTCCGTCTGTTATGATCTCCCCAGTGCGCCAGATTGTAAGTTTTTTTTGTTTTGGGGGTTTTGGCCTCCGTTTAGTTTGCGCTGCGATAGGGCTGAGTTGGGGTCGGGGTCTTTGTTATTCCAAAAAAATAAACCCTTTAAAGTTTTTAGAATTTGTTTTTCATCTTTAAATTTTTTGATGATGGGGACAATGGGAAATTACACAGACTCGGGAATTTTCACTTTAGCAGGGTTTCATCGCCCAGAAGGAGAGTGGAAGTTTGTCCCCCCCCTGTAGGTCCCACCAGTTTTTTTTCCAAAAATATTTTTTAATTTTTCCGAATAAATAAATTGTTGGGTGTCGGGATACCAAAAACCCAAGTACTTTGTGAGGTTGTGGGACCATCTAAATTTTTGGGAAAAAGTTGACCAGGGGGCCTTCGGGCCTTTCAGGAGTAGGCCCTCACTTTTGTCCTATTAATTGTGTACCCCACAATTTACCCATTGATTTTATATCGGCTAGTATGGGGGAGCGACATCCCGGTCCGACACAAAAAGCAACAGGTCATCCGCTATGCCGACACCTTCACTCCCTCCAGGGCCCCCGAAATTTCCTTTTTAAAAAGGGGGGCTGCGAGATATGGGAAGAGGGGGTCCAAAGTAAATTAAAAGGAGGGGGGAAAAACGGGCACCCCTTTTCGTGCCTCTAAATAAATTTATGGTCGAGGAAATGCGGCCTTAAAGAAAGGCAGGGCGAGGAGTTGGATTGTAGTGACCAGAAAGCTTGGAAAACGTCCCCCAAATCCTCTCCCCCCCCAAGGATCATCTAGGGAAAAGGCCAAAAACTTATCAAAAACTTTTTTGGCGTCAAGACTTAGGGGCAAGACACCGGGGCACCCCCCCCAGCCCCGAGAAAACGCCGCCACCCCCCCCCATTCTTACATTCTCTTCCCGCCTATTGGGGAAAAAAAGCCATTCTGGGAGGGGGGGAATTAGGTGTGGGGGAATAACGTAGTCTACAACTTAATTTTTGCTAATTTTATAATCTTGATTAACAAAAATTGGGCGGTATAGGGCCCAAAAAGCAGGGGCTTTTATTTGGTTTGGGTATAAAAATAGTACGGACTCAAAGAAGGGTTCTATTGTAAGGTTTTGGTTTAGTCTTGTAAGCTTCGTAAGAAGGGGCAAAAGTTCAATTTTTAGAATCTTATAGAATTCCCCCGATAACCGTCAGGTCCTGGGGTTTTGCGTTTGCAGTTGCGTGATGGCCTGCTTTTAAAACCCCATCCCCCGGAAAACCTTTTTTTGAGGGGGTCTGCGATTAGGGTAGATTCGGCATACAATCTGGGCAAAAAAGGAGGAGACCTTGGAAGGGTCATACGGTTCGGGGCTGTAGGAAATCCTAGAAATCAACAAAGGTTTTTTTTGAGTCTTTATTTGGTAATGATGTACTGGAAGTGGGTGATTTAATTGCGCAAAAGGGGGGTTTTTTCCCCAAAGGGTTTAGTCATCCCCCCCAGTAACCCAGCCCCGTTTTCCCCACCGGGGAACAAAGGGTTTTTTTTAAACGGCTTTCTTCTTTTCTGCCTCTTCCCTCCCTCTTCCCCCCCTCCCTCAACAACAAAACCTCCCCCATAACTTTTTTACAGCAGAGGGAGGGCGGGGGGTTTGCTGCCAGAGTTAACCCTTTGTGGCCCCCCAAATTTTTGGGTTTTTCAGGCGCGGAAACGCGCACGTCACTCCTGGAGACAGGAAGGGCTATCTATAGTTGGAGAGGCCTGTGAAGCGTGTATCTAAAGCAGAAACGGGGGGATGTAATGTTTTCCCTTTAAAAACTCCACATTCCCAACAAACAAAAAACCCTACAAACAGACACGGGACTGTGAATGTGTTTAAAATTTTAGGGGTGTTCACAAAAAAGCAGGCAGAAGGTTCACTGCCCCCCCCGATCTTTCATTATATAGCAGAGCCCACAACACATCATGATTAAAACACTTCATTGCTGTCACATCTACTGAAAAACGATCACCTCATTTGCTCCCTCAAAACTGTGTAAGAGCAGGGGAGCAGCCACACACAGGGTTAATCCACTACACAAACAAAACCAAACCCCCCCCCTCCCTTTTCCCCACAGAAGCATACTGTGGGGGAGGGGCTCTGTGCTCTGACCCGTATTCAGAAACAGATGATCATCACCTGCAGCCAGTGAGATAAAACAAAAGGTCCCCCCCGCATAGGGAAAACAGGGCTGATTTCACTACTACAAAGGAAAAAACCAAAACAGTAGGACATTTGTTAAGAAATATATTTCAAAACGCTTGTTTTTTAAAGATCTTTTTTAATTAAACCCAATCATTGTAGCGAGACAACCCCTTTTAAGGAGGTTTTTTGCAATGAAAAAAAAGGGACTTTCTGTGTTCCCAAACCGATTTTGTTGGGGAGTTTGTATGTCCAGGTCCCGTTAATCCCAAAAAACGGGAAATTGCATATGTCCAAGGGTGTTAATAGGGTGAGCGATTATAATCGACCCAAAGTTGAAATCGCCGGTTTTTACGTTGATTGGATCTTATAGTTATGTAAAAACCGTAATATTTAGCGGTAATCATTTACAATCGCCCATTTTCGCGCTTCTGTAATTTTGGCGGCCAGCAAATCAGCTTAGAGCATAAAAGGGAGGGTGAGTGGTGGCGCGTCATGGAATGTGTGTGTTTAAAGTTTGTCATTGGCTGGGAAAAAAAACAGGGCCCCGTTTTGATAAGACCTGCGTTTCCCCGTTCAGCATCGTCTTTTTGTGTCTAAAATTAGAGCAAACGTTGCTTGGGGGTCTTCAAAAGCTCGTCAGAGCACCGTTTTATCTTAATTTATACAGACAACTTGTTTTGGTGTGACATTAGAAATAGGTAGGTTTGAGAATTTCAGTTCTTATTTTGTTAGAAAAAGATTTTTAAAGAAGCATTAGCACTGTCCCGACGGGGAGGGGGGGGGGAGGGGGTTGGGGGTTAGGCGGGGAAAGGGGGAGAACCCAATTTATCAGACAGGCTTTTGGGGGAAAAGGGGGGTGCATTTGTACGCCCCGCCCCGCTTTGAACCTGCATTTAAATTTGGGATTTTTTACCCCTTTTTGGTCAGCACATTGACCCGAGGTAAAATTGTACCTTTTTTTTTGTGCACCCGTTTTTTTCAAATACCACGTTGTACAGCAATTTTGATCAGAAATGTTCTCGCTTGTAATTTCTGCAAAAAAACTTTCTCATCCCTGTTAAATTTTTTTAAATTTGCTGTATTGACTTTGGGGGGCCCCCATTTTTTTTTAAATGCCCCGTTGTACGCCCAATTTTGATACGAAAATTTTTATTAAAAGTTCTGTGTGTCATTGCTGAAAAAAACTCAATTTCTCATCCTTGTAACTTTTATATAGCTGTATTGTACTTTGGTGGACCCCATTTTTTTTTCAAATAGCCACGTTGTACGCCAATTTTGATACAGAAATTTTTAGTAAAAATGTTCTCGTTTGTATTGCTGCAAAAAAAGCAATTTTCATGTGTAAAATTTTTAAATAGCTGTATTGCACTTTGGTGGGCCCCAGGTTTTTTCAAATAGCCACCTTGTATTAAAAATTTTTATACAGAAATTTTTAGTAACTTTTGGTGTATCTATTGGGGCAAAAAAACCCTTTTTTTATCTGTATAAAATTTTAAATAGCTGTATTACACTGGTGCGGCCCGTTTTTTGCAAAGAGCCACCCTTGGGACTTAAAAATTTGGATACAGAAATTTTGTAGTAACTGTTGATGTATTTCATTGATGCCAAAAAACAAAATTTGTTGTACGTATAACTTTTAAATATTTTATTACACTTTTTGCGAGTTTTGTTTAAATAGCCACGTTGTACGCCAAATTTTTATAAGTTTTTTTCTAGTAAAAATTTCTCGTTTGTCATTGCTGCAAAAAAATGCAAATTTTTTTATGTGTAACTTTTAAATAGCTGTTTGCCGGGGTGCAGCCGCTTTTTTCAAAAACCCCCTTGTCTTAATTTGGTACAGAAGTTTTGTAGTAACTGTTGGTGTATTTCATTGGGGGCAAAAACCACCCTTTTGTTATCCGTATAAATTTTTTAAAAAGCTGTATTGACGTGGTGGGCCCAGTTTTTTTGCAAAGAAACCCCTTTTTACTTAAATTTGGTACAGGGAAATTTTGTAGGGGGGAAAGTTGTGTATTTATTGGGGCAAAAACCACCCTTTTTTTATCCGTATAACTTTTAAATGTTTTTTTAACCCTTTGTTGCGCCCCAGTTTTGTTCAATTGCCACGTTGTAGCCAATTTTGATACAGAAAATTTTTTAGTAAAACTTTCGTTTGTCATTGCTGCAAAAAAATGCAAAATTTTATATGTGAACTTTTAAATAGCTGTTTGAAAGTTGGTGCAGCCGCTTTGTTTAAAGAGCCCTTTGTACTTAAATTTGGAACAAAGTTTTGTTGTAAACTGTTGGTGTATTTTTATTGGTGCAAAAACCACTTTTGTTATGTATAACTTTTAAAAAATGTATTGCACATGGTGCAGCCCAGTTTTTTTCAAGACCACCTTTATTAAATTTGGATACGACTTTTTGTAGTAATGTTGGTGTATTTGTTTGGTGCAAAAACCCTTTTGTTATTGTAAAACTTTTAATAGCTGTATTGCACGTGGTGCGGCCCCGTTTTTTTTTCAAAGACCACCCTTTTTTACTTAAAATTTTTGGGTACAGAAATTTTTTTGTAAAGTTGATTGTTTTTTTTCATTGGTGCAAAAAACACCTTTTGTTTTCCGTATAACTTTTTTAATAGTTTATTACCTTTGTTGCGCCGCAGTTTTGTTCAAATAGCCACGTTGTACGCGATTTTTATCAGAAATTTTCTAGTAACTCTTCCGTTTGTTTGTGCAAAAAATGCAATTTCTTTTTATGTGGGACTTTTTAAATTGCTGTTATTTTTCACGTGGTGCAGCCCCGCTTTGTTCAAAGAGCCTCTTGTACTTAAATTTGGGGTTACAGAAGTTTTGTAGTAATAGTGGTGTAAATTTCATTGGTGCAAAAACCCTTTTTTTATCGTATAATTTTTTAAAAAACTGTATTGCCCTGTGCAGCCAGTTTTTTTAAAAAAGCCACCTTATACTTAAAAATTTTGGATACAGAAATTTTGTAGTAATGTTGGTGTTTTCATTGGTGCAAAAACCACCCTTTTTTTTCCGTTTTTAATTTTAAATAGCTGTATTGCAATGGTGCAGCCCAGTATTTTTCAAAGAGCACTTTTACTTAAATTTGGATACAGAATTTTTTTAGTAATGTTGGTGTATTTCATTGGTGCAAAAAACCAACCCTTTTTTTATCCGTATAACTTTTAAATGCTTTATTGCACTTTGGGGCGGCCCAGTTTTTTTTCAAATAGCCCATTGTATGCCAATTTTTTACAAAAAATTTTTTGTAAGTTATCGTTTGTCATTGCTGCAAAAAACGCAATTTCTCATCTGTGTAACTTTTAAATTGCTGTATTGCACTTTGGTGGGCACATTTTTTTCAAATAGCCACGTTGTACGCCAATTTTGACATAGAAATTTTCTAGTAACTGTTCTCATTTGTCATTGCTGCAAAAAATGCAATTTCTCATCCGTGTAACTTTTAAATAGCTGTATTGCACGTTGTGGGGCCCCAGTTTTTTCCAAATAGCCACATTGTATGCCGATTTTGATAGAAAAATTTTCTAGTATCTGTTCTCGTTTGTCATTGCTGCAAAAAATGTAATTTCTCATCCATGTAACTTTTAAATAGTTTTATTGCACTTGGTGAATCTCAGTTTGGCGCAGATAGCGCACTTGTATGATAGTTTGTTGAAAACTATCAATTCCTAGTCCTACTGGGCAGTTGTAAATCCCTGAGACTGAAAGAACAACACTGTTGATTTGGTCTTACGGTTCTTCCACCAGACCGCATTTCACAGGTATTCGATAGAAACAATTCTGTTTCTAATCCTAGTTAGCTGTTGGAAATTAGAGGGATTTAGAATACTGTGATCTGCCGGGCTTTGCAGTACAGTTTTTTTCAATACGAGACTGTGAAAAAAATTTTCTATACCTTTTAATTTTTTATCTTTCTGAACATGGAGCGAACACAGGTGGTAAGTGAGCAAAGAGGGGTGAAGGACATGGAGGTAGAGGTACGAGAGAAGGTGCTCTTTCTGGTGCTGGGGACAACACGCAAACCAGCACATCGCGGTTTTCAGGACCGTCAGGCCTGTCATCGCTAGGTCGGTGCCCTGTGAATCTCAGTAATGAACAGCGTCGCCAATCTGTTCTTCAGTGGTTAATGCAACCTGCATCCAGCAGTCTTACCTCCTCGTCCTCCCAGTCACGGCCACAAATGTCATCATCATCGTCAGCATCCGTCCAACATGAAGCGAAGGCAGCCCAAATGTCAACTCGTGTACCAACCACTGTGGATATTCCATTTTCTGAAGACCTCTGTAACGGAACGAGGTAGTGGATCCGCTGGGCCACCGCAAGCGGTGGTTGTAGCCGTACCAGGTAGCGGAGTCTAAGTGGGTCCAGGTTTTCACCAGAGCCTGCCGCAAAGTGGGATGGACTTTCTGCAGCGGGATTCCACCAGATCACTGCCCCTGATACGACTTGCTTGCGGTGGTAGTCGAGGTGCAATGCAGTACCAAATCGACAGGCAAACTCGTAGTCGGGGAAGGGCCAAAAGGTCAGGGCAGGCAGCGAAGGTTCGTGGTCAAGAAACGTAAGCCAGAGGGACTGGTACATGGTATTGGCAACTGGAACATAAAGAAGGCTTCCTCGCATAGGGTAAGGCACTATGGAATCAGCAGAGTAAAGGAAGAGGTGGAGCCATTATATAGGGTCAGCGGCCGGCAAATCCAATTACCTGCACGCTGGCCCTTTAAAACTGACAGAGCCAGCGCGCGCGCGCCACAGGGAGTGGGGAAGCGCGCACTGGCCGTCAGTCAGCTGAGAAGCAGCAGGAGCGTGGTCAGGTAAGACCGTGCGCCCGTGAGAGTGAGTGCGCCCGCGCAGACCGCGGCCCCACACTCCCCGGGCGCAGCAGGGACAGGTCGGGCACGAGTGCACCCGCAGCATGGACCAAAGGCTGCAGCGCTGCTCCTGACAGTACCCCCCCCCCTTCGGTCTCCCCTTCCCTCTGGTCTGAAGAAATTTCCAAAGCAGCTCCCAGTCCATGATGTTCTCCTCCGGCTCCAAAAATCTTTCCTCAGGCCCGAACCCCTTCCAAACAATAAGAAAATGACGTTTCCCCCTGATCATCTTCATGGCCAGAATTTCTTTCACTGTAAAAACATCCGAGGTATCAGTTACCGGAGAAGGAGGAGACCATCGAGAATATCTGTTCAGGATGACTGGAAACGTGGAAGGGGTTGGAGATCTGCATGGAGGGGGGGAAGCCGGAGCTTGTAGGACACTGGGTTGATCTTCTTCAGGACCACAAAAGGACCAAGGTAACGGGGACCCAGTTTATAGTATGGTATCTTCAGATGGATATACATGAAGGACAGCCAGACCTTATCCCTGGGAGCAAACGAGGGGGGAGACCTATTGTACTTATCCGCATGCAGATTCATCTGAGCGGAAGCCTGCCGCAGAGATCGTCGAGTGTTGCTCCAGACGGCCTTCAAGTCACGAACCAAGGAGTCCACGGCAGGGACATCAGAGACTGATGACAGTGGAAGGGGTGGGCGGGGATGCAGTCCATAAACCACAAAGAACGGAGAAGCGCCCGCCGAGAGAGTTGTATGCGAATTCCGCCCAGGGTAACAGGCCCGACCAGTCGTCTTGCTGTGCCGACAAGAAATGGTGTAAATAATTTTCCTGGATCTGGTTGACCCTTTCCACCTGACCATTTGTCGGCGGATAATAAGCAGAAGAGAAGTCCAGATCCACTTTCATCTGGAAACAAAGGGACCACCAAAATCTGGAGACAAACTGTACCCCGCGATCCGACACAACGTGATGAGGAAGGCCAAGCAAACGGAAGATGTGCTGGAAGAAAAGGGTCGCCAAGCGACCGGCTGGGGATGTGGACTTATGGATAAAGCCCCTCTTGAGGTTCTCCCGTATATAGGTCTCAGAAACCGACAGCGGATAAACTCTGCCTCGAGGAGGGCTTGTGCCAGGCAACAGGTCAATATGGCAATTATAGGGACGATGAGGAGACAAGGACTCAGCTTCCTTTTCCAAAAAATACATCTGCGAAGTCTTGCTACTCTGGAGGCAGACCCGGCAGAGTTTTAGGAGGTGTTGATGGAGAAGCGGGGAGCACCGGGCAGGGTGGCACAAGACAACAGGACTGGCAGTCCTGTCCCCAAAGAGTTACTTCGCCCGTTTCCCAGCTCAGCATAGGGGCGTGGCGCTGCAGCCACGGGAGCCCCAAGAGGATTGCTGAGTAGGAGTGAGGCAGCACATAGAACGCGATCTTCTCTCTGTGGAGCGCCCCCACATGCATAGACACAGGCTCAGTGTGGTATCGGATGGAGTCATGCAGAATCTCCCCATTCACGGAAGAGATGGCTAAAGGCTTCGCGAGACGGACCACTGGAAGACGAAGCTTCGACACCAGAGCAGCGTCCATGAATTTTCCAGCTGAACCGGAATCAAGAAAAGCAGGAACTTGAACTTGGGCTCCGGAACATGACACGACCCGAACCGGCATGGTCAGCCGAGGAGAGGGAATGTTCACACCTAGGGACACCTCTCCCACATGACCTCGGTGCGTGCATTTCCCGGACGAGGGCATAATGGACAGTCTCGTAGGAAATGCTCCGGACTGGCACAATACAAGCACAACCTCTCCTCACGACGTTGAGACCGCTCCTGTTCAGTAATCTGGACGCGGTCAATTTGCATAGGTTCTTCACCAGAGTGCTGAAGAAGTGGCAAAGAAGGTCTCTGGAACACCAGAGCCAGACGAGGGAACCGGCAAGGCCGATCAGTGTCACGTTCCTGACGGAGCTCCTCTTGTCTCTCGGTGAAGCGTACGTCGATGCGGGTAGCCAAATGGATCAGCTCACTTAAGGACGTCGGGAGGTCTCTTGCAGGCCGGAGAGGCCCTTCTTGAAAGTAGCGCACAGGGTCATCTCATTACAGGTTAACTCTGATGCCAGCATGCGGAATTGGATGCCATAATCTCCTACTGAAGAATCCCCTTGGCGGAGGGTTCGCAGTGCTGTTTCTGCAGACGATGCACATGCTGGTTCTTCAAACACACCACGGAACTCCTTAAAAAAGGTCTGTAGATCCGCCGTCACAGGGCCGCTTCTGTCCCAGAGGGGTGTGGCCCAGGCCAGGGCCTTCCCGGAGAGCAAACTGACCCCGAAGGCTACCTTAGGCCGTTTGGAAGGAAACTGGTCAGCCATCAGTTCCATGTGCATGGAGCACTGTTTCACAAATCCACTGCAGAGTTTCGGATCTCCGTCAAATTTTGTAGGAAGCAACAGCAGAAACTTGGGTCCTAAGGAGGCAGGCAAGGCGGCTGGCGTAGGAGGAACCACGGGAGGAGAAGAGGGCTGCTGCTGAGCGGCAATCAGTTGCTGCAACATGGCGGTCAATTAGTCTAACTGTTGCGCCTGTTGAGACAGCTCTTGGGACTGCTGAGCCACAATAGATGTAAGGTCCTCCACACTGGGTAACCGTACCTTGGCGGGATCCATGGCCGATTCTAATTGTAACGGAACGAGGTAGTGGATCCGGGGGCCACCGCAAGCAGTGGTAGTAGCCGTACCAGGGAACGGAGTCTAAGTGGATCCCGGTTTTCACCAGAGCTCGGCGTAAAGCGGGATGGACTTGCTGCGGCGGGATTCCACCAAATCGCTACCCCTGATACGACTTACTTAAGGTGGTAGCCGAGGTGCAACGCAGTACCAAATTGACAGGCAAACTCGTAGTCGAGGACAGGCCAAAAGGTCAGGGCAGGCAGCGAAGGTTTGTGGTCAAGAAAGGTAAGCCGGAGGGACTGGTACACGGAATTGGCAATTGGAACGTAAAGAAGGCTTCCTCGCATAGGGTAAGGCACTATGGAATCGGCGGAGTAAAGGAAGAGGTGGAGCCATTATGTAGGATCAGCGGCCGGCAAATCCAATTACCGGCGCACTGGCCTTTTAAATCTGACATAGCTGGCGCGCGCGCCCTAGGGAGCGGGGACGCACGCACCGGCTGTCAGTCAGCTGAGAAGCAGCAGGAGCGCGGCCAGGAACAGGGCGGGCATGAGTGCGCCCGCAGCCTGGGCCGCGGGCTGCGGTGCTGCTTGTGACAACCTCTTTGATGACAAAATGCGGTTGGGGTCAGAAGGCATTTCAAAAGATCAAGAGGCCAAAGAGGATGATTTTGTCTGCTCTGACGCCCAATTCCTGATGCCATCAGAGGAGGAGAGGGAATCCGGTCAATCGCCAAAAATCCCGAGTGGTTGGCAACGCCTTGCAGTGCCTGTTGCTTGTAGCTCACAGCTCCAGGATGCAGAATGTCAGGACGAGTAAGTCACCTGTGTTGATGATGTTGATGACGACAACGTGGTCTTTTCAGCAGAATTTGCTTGCGAGCGCTTCATCACTGGACGAGGAGGAAGACGATGTGGTAGTGTCAGTACGGGTCCCGCCTCAAAAAGGGAGAGGCAGTTGAACAAGTCCGCTGAGATTATTCCACCAGCCATGATCAGCGGAAACACCGCTCCTCGCTTATTGCCGTCGAAAAGGTCCAGGACCTTTCAAGCCTGGGCCTTTTTCGATCAAGCCTCTGATTCACCCAGCGATGTCATATGCTCCCTTTGCCGTAAACACATCAGTAGAGGGAAGAATCTTAGGTGTTTAACCACCACCAACACATCTAGAAACATGCAGCGAATGCATGAGTTGAAATGGAGGGAACACTTGTCGAAAAAAGGCCACACCGATCCCGAGCTTCTAACCACTGTCACACCCTCTGTCTCCACCTCCTCCTCCTCCTCCGCCACGACCAAGCGTTCCTCAGCTGCCCATGTCTCTCAGCATTATGAGCAAGGATCAGCCTCCGCTTCAGCCTCCAATGTCACCCGAGAACCACCACCACCACCAGAGAACCATCCTACCCCTTCTCCTTCCACCAGTTTGACCTGCATGCTGTACAGTGGCCATTCTAGCAGCCAGTCTTCTGTCTACCAGGTTTGGGAGCAGAAGAAACACTTTAAACCAAACCGTCCCAATGCCAAAAGCCTGAATGTTGGCATTGCCAGGCTTTTGGCTTTGGAAATGTTTCCTTTCCATCTGGTGGACACAGATGGGTTCCGCCATGCCATTGCCCTTGCCTGCCCCCAATACCAGATGCCGAGCAGGCATTTCTTTTCCAGAAAAGCCGTCCCTGCCCTGGCCAGCCACGTGTCATCTAAAATTTAAGCGCGTTATATGCATCTGAGTCCGGCAAAGTCCATCTGACCTCCGATACATGGACTAGTAAGCACGGCCAAGGCCGCTATATCTCTGTGACAGCTCACTGGGTGAGCTGGGTGGATGTCTCTGGTAGTGACAGTGGCTCTCAGGCTCGGCGCACGCTCTTCAAAACCGCATGGATGGTGCAGGGTTCTGTCCCCCAAGGTCCACTGGCAGCATCACGTGCCCAAAAAACAAGCCGTGTTGAAATTAATCTGTCTTGGAGACCGTCCACACACAGGTCAGGAGCTGTGGATGGCTCTTCGCAACGAGACAGAGCGCTGGCTGGGTAAAAAGAACCATGTGCCAGGCAAGGTGGTGTGCGATAATGGTCGAAATCTCCTTGCCGCCCTTAAGATCCGTAGGCTGGAACACATCCCTTGCCTGGCACATGTCATGAACTTCGTCGTCCAGAAATTTCTAAAGCGCTACCCTGGTCTGGACTACCTGCTGAGGAAGGCTCGAGGTCTGAGCTCACACTTCCACTGTGCGCCCCCCTGCTTCGTCCCGGCTGGCTGTGTTACAGCATCAGCTCGGCCTCCCCGTCAACCATCTCATTGTTGACGTGGCAACACGCTGGAATTCCACCCTCCACATGCTCCAGTGATTGTGGCAGCAGCGCAATGCCATTACACAGTACGAAGTGACACACTGCTTTGCCTGACAAGCAGCGGTGCGGACCTCGGGAGTGGAGGCAGGTGAAAGAGCTCTGCACCATCCTTGCCAGTTTTGAAGAAGCCACTAAAATGGTCAGGGCTGTGTTGAAGCTGAGGCGGAGGAAGCGGAGGATGAGGTATTCCTGGAAACCGACATTACCGATGTCCCTGCCTTGGAAAGAGGTTGGCGCGGATTTGAGGCGGAGGAGGAAAATGAGGAAGATCAGTTTGCTAGTGCCCCTCGACCCAGAGGCTTGGGAAATCAAGGCTCCATCTCTCACATGAGTGCTCGGATGGTCCCTTTCCCCCATCATGATCCTCGCATTAAGGCCATCAAACTGAACAACAGTTACTGGGTGGCCACCTTCCTCGTTCCCCGGCACAAAGCAAGACTCAGCACTTTCCTTCCACCCACCCAAATCGAGAGTAAAATGCAGGAATTGGAGACTGTGCTGATTGATCACCTGGAGACATCTATTGCGTCTGCTTCACGTTCTTCAAATGCAAGTTTTGGAACAACGCCCAAGCAACGTGACAGCAGTAGGTGCCAAGTACCCATACGGCGCAGAAAACATTGGGCAGAAGCCTAAGGGGGTAACCCTGGCAATCTTATTTCCACCTCACCAACGCAAAAATGCAGGGCACACATACAACACACAAGACCGGCTTAAGATCAGGGTAAAACAACAAGCTCCGTCTCAACCCCGATGTTTTGGATATTTTCTGGCCCCAAATCAAATTTCGGGGTATCAAAAAGGGATGAAGGGCCCCCGGCTTGCCGTCAGCCATAGAGGTGTTGTCCCTGCCCCACAGCCAGCGCATATCGAGGGGCCCTTTCAGCCCCACCTGGGGGAGTATTACAGCAAACCCTCTGGCTTTCACTGATAATGGGGGACATATAACTTTATAAAGATAATCAGGCGTATCCTGATATGTGTGGCCCCCAATTGCCGAGGTCACCGATTAGTTGCTGGTTATTTCAAAATTCCCTTCCAAAAGAAATGGTCCTCAAATTTTTTTTTTTTTTTAAATAATCTTTTCCCACTGCAATTTTAAAATTCCCCAGGGGAGGGGAGGAGACTGTAAAAAGACCCCAAATTTACAGGGTTTCAGAAAAAACATATTCTTTTATTCGTTTTTTCATTAAATTTTTCGAACGAAAAAGGGTTTTAGGGAAAAAGGTTCGGGAAAAATACACATAATAAAAGGCCTTTGGAAAAAAATGTGGTTCTAAGTGGCATTTACCCCTCACTTTTTTTAAACAGTCGCTGGAAAGTCTTTTTTTAATTTTTTTTTGGGTCATGCGCTGTGAAATACAGCTTACTACAGGTCCATTTAAAAAAAAATGTGGTTTCTAACAGACTTTTGTTCTTCACAATTGTCAAGATGACAAAAAGGGTCTTTTTTTGAAGTTTTTGGGGATTTTTGCTGTAAAAATACAGCTATACTACAGGTCATATTAAAAAAATTGGTTTCTAACGACATTTTTTTTACAATTGTCAACAGGCCCAAGGGGTCAAAAAATTTTAATCACATTTTCCCCGTTTTCCGACTCCTTCCATGCTTTTTTGTGCTGCGTCAGGGGGCATTTTTGCAGTGTAATAGTTGGGGGACGCCTCCGGGGCCCTAAAACCCCGCACCCATTTTAAACTATGGCCCTGCTACTGAACCTGCGTGATCCATTTTTAGGCTTCACCCCCTTGATCAGTAATTTCCCTTAACCCATTTGACAGTAAGTCAGGTTTTTTCAGACAGGCCGTTGACCTACTGGGGACATCTGTTTCATTTCTTCACATTCAATGTCACGGTGGAACAATGTCACCAGGGGAATGGCAAGTACCTCTAGCCCAGCAGTATTGGAAAACTAGTTGTTTTTTTAATATATTTTTTTTCCCATGCGAAATTTTTTTTGCTGAGGCCCAAAAGGGCACCTGTGCGGTTTTTGGTCATGCTGGGACAGGTTTGGGAAGTCAACGTCCATTTTCACTAAAATACTGCCCCAAAGATGATTTTCTTCCGCCTTTTTTAACTGTGGGCAGCAGGTTTAAGGGTCACTGGGGGCCCGGACGGGTATAGTTAATGTCCATCAATAAAATGGTGGTTGGAAACCCCTTTTTTCCCGGCACTTTAATCGGGGGGTCATGCAGGTTTTGGGCTCATGCTGCGTTCCGGGACAGGGTATTAAATTTCCCCAGTTCAAGTAAAATGAGGTTTTCAAATAAACCCCTTTTCTGGACTTTTTAATTTGTGGGTCATGCAGGTTTAAAGGCATGCTGTGGGACAAGACAGGGATAGTTTAATATCTGTCATTTTTTTTTTCCCGAGCTCTTGTTGCCTAAAGGGCTTGTCTAAGATGTACCCGTATCCTTTGACTGTTTTTTGGGGTGTTAATTCCCGCCCTTTTCCATCCCTGTTTGGGTGTATAATTTAAGGTGTTTGTTCCTCTCCAATAGACTTTAAAGGTCACGGCGTAACTGTTTTCGACTATCGTTGATTAGTGTTAGCGATTTTTTATCGACAAAGTTAAATCGCAAGGGTTTTTTAGGTGATCGGGGAAATTTTCCGAATTTTGCGATAATTAAGGTTTAAAACTGTGCATCATCTATTTGAAGCCCCTTTTTTTGGGGTTCCTGTAAATTTTTGGCGGCCACAAATGAGATTAAAATAAAACGGGTGAAGTTGTGTGCCGTCATGACTGGATGTGAGGTTTCGATTGGGTGGAAAAAAAAACACAGACCCCCCGTTTTACATAGAAAGCGTTTCCCGTTTCAGCCTCGTGTCTCTCAGCGCTCATAGGGATTGGGCCTTCCTCCCTGGGCCAAAAAACTCAGCGAAATTTGTCTATTTCTGCACAGAGAAACCTCTAAATTAGCTGTGATCCCTTTCCCAAATTTTGTTTTAATTAGAGATTTGAACATTTTATTAGTTAGCTAGAGAATTTTTAAAACAGCATTTTCCGCTGTAAAAACCGGCGGGGGAGGGGGAGAGGGGGGGCCGGGGCGAACACAGACAATTTTTCTATAAAGAACACTGGTAAAGTTTTACCAAACTTAGTGTAGACATGGTTGGAATATCTTTATTATTTAAAAGTTTGTATTGAAATATTTTTCCCGGAATTGGCACCTGAAAATTAATTGGATAAACTCATTTCTAGTAAAATGCAGGTCTCTTTGTTAGCTCAAAAATCCACTTTTATTATCAGTATACATTTCGACAGGTGTTCAATTTTACCATTTCACTGGACCTTTGATATATCCACCTTGCACTTAAAATTACAATCAAGCAATTTGTAGTCAGCACAGGTTGTTTGTTGCCAAAAAAAAACCGTGTATCTACGAAAAAATCACAGTTACGTGTTTTTTTTGCTTTTGGCCACCCACAGTTATTGACCAGCTCTACGTAAATCTTAAGACAGCAATTCTATATTTACCACAGGTGAATTGAAAGGTGCAAAAAAAACCGTTTATTAATCAAAAAAAAACAGTTTTTCGTGTTTTTTTTCTTTTGTAACCCCGCACTGTTTTATTGACGCGATCACGTAAATTTAAAAAGCAATTTAATTTCACCACAGGTGAATTGAAAGGTGCAAAAAAACCCTTTATTATATCAAAACAAACATTACTTTTTTTTTGACTTTTGCGCACCCAGCACTGTTCATTGCGCAGCATCTATGTAAATCTTAAAACAGCAATTCTATATTCCCACAGGTGAATTGAAAGGGTGAAAAAAACCGTTTTATTATACAAACATAACAGTTACTTTTTTTTTTGACTTTTGCGCACCCACACTGTTTTATTGACGCAGCATCTGTAAAAACTTTAAAAAAGCAATTCTATATTCACCACATGAATTGAAAGGTGCAAAAAAAAACCGTTTATTAATCAAAAATAACAGTTACGTTTTTTTGCTTTTTCCCCACCCGCACTGTTGTTTTGATACTTTGGGTGTAGGGGGATCCAATGGCAGGGGCGAAGACACAAACACAAGGAGGCAGGATCTTGACTGGAAAAAAGCAGGAAAAAAGGCTAGGTCCAAGTGAGGAAAAGAGGAGAACGGGGAGCGGTAAGCAGGTCAATCGAGGTTTGCAGGGTGGGCTGCGAGGGGAAGGAACAAAAAAGGGGGAGTTCCTGGGAGAGGACTGTAAGCAACAGGAGCTTTTGGGGCACAATACTCAAGCAGAA